>CATNUR010000243.1:0-22329 GCA_951213105.1 Amaurobius ferox
CTTTCTTGGATATACAGATGCCATTGTTCAAGCATGCGAAACTGGAAAAGGCGACTGCGGACTTTGCGCGCAACGCCTCGAGGAGCAGACCGCGACGAAGCCATCCTTCTTTAATTTCACAAAATCTCGAATTTTCATTAAATTTTGATATGCCCTAATAAGCTACATTCCGTACTTGGGTATACACTAGATCGCGTGTAATCTCGAATCTCTTTCTTGGATATACAGATGCATTGTTCAAGCAGCGAAACTGGGAAAAGCGACTGCGGACTTTGCGCGCACGCCTCGAGGAGCAGACCGAGAGAAGCAATCTTCTTTATTTCACAAAATCTCGAATTTTCATTAATTTTGATATGCCCTAAATAAGCTACATTCCGTACTTGGGTATACAGATGCATTTTTCAAGCAAGGAATCTCGAATCTCTTTCTTGGATATACAGATGCATTGTTCAAGCAGCGAAACTGGGAAAAGCGACTGCGGACTTTGCGCGCACGCCTCGAGGAGCAGACCGAGAGAAGCAATCTTCTTTATTTCACAAAATCTCGAATTTTCATTAATTTTGATATGCCCTAAATAAGCTACATTCCGTACTTGGGTATACAGATGCATTTTTCAAGCAAGGAATCTCGAATCTCTTTCTTGGATATACAGATGCATTGTTCAAGCAGCGAAACTGGGAAAAGCGACTGCGGACTTTGCGCGCACGCCTCGAGGAGCAGACCGAGAGAAGCAATCTTCTTTATTTCACAAAATCTCGAATTTTCATTAATTTTGATATGCCCTAAATAAGCTACATTCCGTACTTGGGTATACAGATGCATTTTTCAAGCAAGGAATCTCGAATCTCTTTCTTGGATATACAGATGCATTGTTCAAGCAGCGAAACTGGGAAAAGCGACTGCGGACTTTGCGCGCACGCCTCGAGGAGCAGACCGAGAGAAGCAATCTTCTTTATTTCACAAAATCTCGAATTTTCATTAATTTTGATATGCCCTAAATAAGCTACATTCCGTACTTGGGTATACAGATGCATTTTTCAAGCAAGGAATCTCGAATCTCTTTCTTGGATATACAGATGCATTGTTCAAGCAGCGAAACTGGGAAAAGCGACTGCGGACTTTGCGCGCACGCCTCGAGGAGCAGACCGAGAGAAGCAATCTTCTTTATTTCACAAAATCTCGAATTTTCATTAATTTTGATATGCCCTAAATAAGCTACATTCCGTACTTGGGTATACAGATGCATTTTTCAAGCAAGGAATCTCGAATCTCTTTCTTGGATATACAGATGCATTGTTCAAGCAGCGAAACTGGGAAAAGCGACTGCGGACTTTGCGCGCACGCCTCGAGGAGCAGACCGAGAGAAGCAATCTTCTTTATTTCACAAAATCTCGAATTTTCATTAATTTTGATATGCCCTAAATAAGCTACATTCCGTACTTGGGTATACAGATGCATTTTTCAAGCAAGGAATCTCGAATCTCTTTCTTGGATATACAGATGCATTGTTCAAGCAGCGAAACTGGGAAAAGCGACTGCGGACTTTGCGCGCACGCCTCGAGGAGCAGACCGAGAGAAGCAATCTTCTTTATTTCACAAAATCTCGAATTTTCATTAATTTTGATATGCCCTAAATAAGCTACATTCCGTACTTGGGTATACAGATGCATTTTTCAAGCAAGGAATCTCGAATCTCTTTCTTGGATATACAGATGCATTGTTCAAGCAGCGAAACTGGGAAAAGCGACTGCGGACTTTGCGCGCACGCCTCGAGGAGCAGACCGAGAGAAGCAATCTTCTTTATTTCACAAAATCTCGAATTTTCATTAATTTTGATATGCCCTAAATAAGCTACATTCCGTACTTGGGTATACAGATGCATTTTTCAAGCAAGGAATCTCGAATCTCTTTCTTGGATATACAGATGCATTGTTCAAGCAGCGAAACTGGGAAAAGCGACTGCGGACTTTGCGCGCACGCCTCGAGGAGCAGACCGAGAGAAGCAATCTTCTTTATTTCACAAAATCTCGAATTTTCATTAATTTTGATATGCCCTAAATAAGCTACATTCCGTACTTGGGTATACAGATGCATTTTTCAAGCAAGGAATCTCGAATCTCTTTCTTGGATATACAGATGCATTGTTCAAGCAGCGAAACTGGGAAAAGCGACTGCGGACTTTGCGCGCACGCCTCGAGGAGCAGACCGAGAGAAGCAATCTTCTTTATTTCACAAAATCTCGAATTTTCATTAATTTTGATATGCCCTAAATAAGCTACATTCCGTACTTGGGTATACAGATGCATTTTTCAAGCAAGGAATCTCGAATCTCTTTCTTGGATATACAGATGCATTGTTCAAGCAGCGAAACTGGGAAAAGCGACTGCGGACTTTGCGCGCACGCCTCGAGGAGCAGACCGAGAGAAGCAATCTTCTTTATTTCACAAAATCTCGAATTTTCATTAATTTTGATATGCCCTAAATAAGCTACATTCCGTACTTGGGTATACAGATGCATTTTTCAAGCAAGGAATCTCGAATCTCTTTCTTGGATATACAGATGCATTGTTCAAGCAGCGAAACTGGGAAAAGCGACTGCGGACTTTGCGCGCACGCCTCGAGGAGCAGACCGAGAGAAGCAATCTTCTTTATTTCACAAAATCTCGAATTTTCATTAATTTTGATATGCCCTAAATAAGCTACATTCCGTACTTGGGTATACAGATGCATTTTTCAAGCAAGGAATCTCGAATCTCTTTCTTGGATATACAGATGCATTGTTCAAGCAGCGAAACTGGGAAAAGCGACTGCGGACTTTGCGCGCACGCCTCGAGGAGCAGACCGAGAGAAGCAATCTTCTTTATTTCACAAAATCTCGAATTTTCATTAATTTTGATATGCCCTAAATAAGCTACATTCCGTACTTGGGTATACAGATGCATTTTTCAAGCAAGGAATCTCGAATCTCTTTCTTGGATATACAGATGCATTGTTCAAGCAGCGAAACTGGGAAAAGCGACTGCGGACTTTGCGCGCACGCCTCGAGGAGCAGACCGAGAGAAGCAATCTTCTTTATTTCACAAAATCTCGAATTTTCATTAATTTTGATATGCCCTAAATAAGCTACATTCCGTACTTGGGTATACAGATGCATTTTTCAAGCAAGGAATCTCGAATCTCTTTCTTGGATATACAGATGCATTGTTCAAGCAGCGAAACTGGGAAAAGCGACTGCGGACTTTGCGCGCACGCCTCGAGGAGCAGACCGAGAGAAGCAATCTTCTTTATTTCACAAAATCTCGAATTTTCATTAATTTTGATATGCCCTAAATAAGCTACATTCCGTACTTGGGTATACAGATGCATTTTTCAAGCAAGGAATCTCGAATCTCTTTCTTGGATATACAGATGCATTGTTCAAGCAGCGAAACTGGGAAAAGCGACTGCGGACTTTGCGCGCACGCCTCGAGGAGCAGACCGAGAGAAGCAATCTTCTTTATTTCACAAAATCTCGAATTTTCATTAATTTTGATATGCCCTAAATAAGCTACATTCCGTACTTGGGTATACAGATGCATTTTTCAAGCAAGGAATCTCGAATCTCTTTCTTGGATATACAGATGCATTGTTCAAGCAGCGAAACTGGGAAAAGCGACTGCGGACTTTGCGCGCACGCCTCGAGGAGCAGACCGAGAGAAGCAATCTTCTTTATTTCACAAAATCTCGAATTTTCATTAATTTTGATATGCCCTAAATAAGCTACATTCCGTACTTGGGTATACAGATGCATTTTTCAAGCAAGGAATCTCGAATCTCTTTCTTGGATATACAGATGCATTGTTCAAGCAGCGAAACTGGGAAAAGCGACTGCGGACTTTGCGCGCACGCCTCGAGGAGCAGACCGAGAGAAGCAATCTTCTTTATTTCACAAAATCTCGAATTTTCATTAATTTTGATATGCCCTAAATAAGCTACATTCCGTACTTGGGTATACAGATGCATTTTTCAAGCAAGGAATCTCGAATCTCTTTCTTGGATATACAGATGCATTGTTCAAGCAGCGAAACTGGGAAAAGCGACTGCGGACTTTGCGCGCACGCCTCGAGGAGCAGACCGAGAGAAGCAATCTTCTTTATTTCACAAAATCTCGAATTTTCATTAATTTTGATATGCCCTAAATAAGCTACATTCCGTACTTGGGTATACAGATGCATTTTTCAAGCAAGGAATCTCGAATCTCTTTCTTGGATATACAGATGCATTGTTCAAGCAGCGAAACTGGGAAAAGCGACTGCGGACTTTGCGCGCACGCCTCGAGGAGCAGACCGAGAGAAGCAATCTTCTTTATTTCACAAAATCTCGAATTTTCATTAATTTTGATATGCCCTAAATAAGCTACATTCCGTACTTGGGTATACAGATGCATTTTTCAAGCAAGGAATCTCGAATCTCTTTCTTGGATATACAGATGCATTGTTCAAGCAGCGAAACTGGGAAAAGCGACTGCGGACTTTGCGCGCACGCCTCGAGGAGCAGACCGAGAGAAGCAATCTTCTTTATTTCACAAAATCTCGAATTTTCATTAATTTTGATATGCCCTAAATAAGCTACATTCCGTACTTGGGTATACAGATGCATTTTTCAAGCAAGGAATCTCGAATCTCTTTCTTGGATATACAGATGCATTGTTCAAGCAGCGAAACTGGGAAAAGCGACTGCGGACTTTGCGCGCACGCCTCGAGGAGCAGACCGAGAGAAGCAATCTTCTTTATTTCACAAAATCTCGAATTTTCATTAATTTTGATATGCCCTAAATAAGCTACATTCCGTACTTGGGTATACAGATGCATTTTTCAAGCAAGGAATCTCGAATCTCTTTCTTGGATATACAGATGCATTGTTCAAGCAGCGAAACTGGGAAAAGCGACTGCGGACTTTGCGCGCACGCCTCGAGGAGCAGACCGAGAGAAGCAATCTTCTTTATTTCACAAAATCTCGAATTTTCATTAATTTTGATATGCCCTAAATAAGCTACATTCCGTACTTGGGTATACAGATGCATTTTTCAAGCAAGGAATCTCGAATCTCTTTCTTGGATATACAGATGCATTGTTCAAGCAGCGAAACTGGGAAAAGCGACTGCGGACTTTGCGCGCACGCCTCGAGGAGCAGACCGAGAGAAGCAATCTTCTTTATTTCACAAAATCTCGAATTTTCATTAATTTTGATATGCCCTAAATAAGCTACATTCCGTACTTGGGTATACAGATGCATTTTTCAAGCAAGGAATCTCGAATCTCTTTCTTGGATATACAGATGCATTGTTCAAGCAGCGAAACTGGGAAAAGCGACTGCGGACTTTGCGCGCACGCCTCGAGGAGCAGACCGAGAGAAGCAATCTTCTTTATTTCACAAAATCTCGAATTTTCATTAATTTTGATATGCCCTAAATAAGCTACATTCCGTACTTGGGTATACAGATGCATTTTTCAAGCAAGGAATCTCGAATCTCTTTCTTGGATATACAGATGCATTGTTCAAGCAGCGAAACTGGGAAAAGCGACTGCGGACTTTGCGCGCACGCCTCGAGGAGCAGACCGAGAGAAGCAATCTTCTTTATTTCACAAAATCTCGAATTTTCATTAATTTTGATATGCCCTAAATAAGCTACATTCCGTACTTGGGTATACAGATGCATTTTTCAAGCAAGGAATCTCGAATCTCTTTCTTGGATATACAGATGCATTGTTCAAGCAGCGAAACTGGGAAAAGCGACTGCGGACTTTGCGCGCACGCCTCGAGGAGCAGACCGAGAGAAGCAATCTTCTTTATTTCACAAAATCTCGAATTTTCATTAATTTTGATATGCCCTAAATAAGCTACATTCCGTACTTGGGTATACAGATGCATTTTTCAAGCAAGGAATCTCGAATCTCTTTCTTGGATATACAGATGCATTGTTCAAGCAGCGAAACTGGGAAAAGCGACTGCGGACTTTGCGCGCACGCCTCGAGGAGCAGACCGAGAGAAGCAATCTTCTTTATTTCACAAAATCTCGAATTTTCATTAATTTTGATATGCCCTAAATAAGCTACATTCCGTACTTGGGTATACAGATGCATTTTTCAAGCAAGGAATCTCGAATCTCTTTCTTGGATATACAGATGCATTGTTCAAGCAGCGAAACTGGGAAAAGCGACTGCGGACTTTGCGCGCACGCCTCGAGGAGCAGACCGAGAGAAGCAATCTTCTTTATTTCACAAAATCTCGAATTTTCATTAATTTTGATATGCCCTAAATAAGCTACATTCCGTACTTGGGTATACAGATGCATTTTTCAAGCAAGGAATCTCGAATCTCTTTCTTGGATATACAGATGCATTGTTCAAGCAGCGAAACTGGGAAAAGCGACTGCGGACTTTGCGCGCACGCCTCGAGGAGCAGACCGAGAGAAGCAATCTTCTTTATTTCACAAAATCTCGAATTTTCATTAATTTTGATATGCCCTAAATAAGCTACATTCCGTACTTGGGTATACAGATGCATTTTTCAAGCAAGGAATCTCGAATCTCTTTCTTGGATATACAGATGCATTGTTCAAGCAGCGAAACTGGGAAAAGCGACTGCGGACTTTGCGCGCACGCCTCGAGGAGCAGACCGAGAGAAGCAATCTTCTTTATTTCACAAAATCTCGAATTTTCATTAATTTTGATATGCCCTAAATAAGCTACATTCCGTACTTGGGTATACAGATGCATTTTTCAAGCAAGGAATCTCGAATCTCTTTCTTGGATATACAGATGCATTGTTCAAGCAGCGAAACTGGGAAAAGCGACTGCGGACTTTGCGCGCACGCCTCGAGGAGCAGACCGAGAGAAGCAATCTTCTTTATTTCACAAAATCTCGAATTTTCATTAATTTTGATATGCCCTAAATAAGCTACATTCCGTACTTGGGTATACAGATGCATTTTTCAAGCAAGGAATCCGAATCTCTTTCTTGGATATACAGATGCATTGTTCAAGCAGCGAAACTGGGAAAAGCGACTGCGGACTTTGCGCGCACGCCTCGAGGAGCAGACCGAGAGAAGCAATCTTCTTTATTTCACAAAATCTCGAATTTTCATTAATTTTGATATGCCCTAAATAAGCTACATTCCGTACTTGGGTATACAGATGCATTTTTCAAGCAAGGAATCTCGAATCTCTTTCTTGGATATACAGATGCATTGTTCAAGCAGCGAAACTGGGAAAAGCGACTGCGGACTTTGCGCGCACGCCTCGAGGAGCAGACCGAGAGAAGCAATCTTCTTTATTTCACAAAATCTCGAATTTTCATTAATTTTGATATGCCCTAAATAAGCTACATTCCGTACTTGGGTATACAGATGCATTTTTCAAGCAAGGAATCTCGAATCTCTTTCTTGGATATACAGATGCATTGTTCAAGCAGCGAAACTGGGAAAAGCGACTGCGGACTTTGCGCGCACGCCTCGAGGAGCAGACCGAGAGAAGCAATCTTCTTTATTTCACAAAATCTCGAATTTTCATTAATTTTGATATGCCCTAAATAAGCTACATTCCGTACTTGGGTATACAGATGCATTTTTCAAGCAAGGAATCTCGAATCTCTTTCTTGGATATACAGATGCATTGTTCAAGCAGCGAAACTGGGAAAAGCGACTGCGGACTTTGCGCGCACGCCTCGAGGAGCAGACCGAGAGAAGCAATCTTCTTTATTTCACAAAATCTCGAATTTTCATTAATTTTGATATGCCCTAAATAAGCTACATTCCGTACTTGGGTATACAGATGCATTTTTCAAGCAAGGAATCTCGAATCTCTTTCTTGGATATACAGATGCATTGTTCAAGCAGCGAAACTGGGAAAAGCGACTGCGGACTTTGCGCGCACGCCTCGAGGAGCAGACCGAGAGAAGCAATCTTCTTTATTTCACAAAATCTCGAATTTTCATTAATTTTGATATGCCCTAAATAAGCTACATTCCGTACTTGGGTATACAGATGCATTTTTCAAGCAAGGAATCTCGAATCTCTTTCTTGGATATACAGATGCATTGTTCAAGCAGCGAAACTGGGAAAAGCGACTGCGGACTTTGCGCGCACGCCTCGAGGAGCAGACCGAGAGAAGCAATCTTCTTTATTTCACAAAATCTCGAATTTTCATTAATTTTGATATGCCCTAAATAAGCTACATTCCGTACTTGGGTATACAGATGCATTTTTCAAGCAAGGAATCTCGAATCTCTTTCTTGGATATACAGATGCATTGTTCAAGCAGCGAAACTGGGAAAAGCGACTGCGGACTTTGCGCGCACGCCTCGAGGAGCAGACCGAGAGAAGCAATCTTCTTTATTTCACAAAATCTCGAATTTTCATTAATTTTGATATGCCCTAAATAAGCTACATTCCGTACTTGGGTATACAGATGCATTTTTCAAGCAAGGAATCTCGAATCTCTTTCTTGGATATACAGATGCATTGTTCAAGCAGCGAAACTGGGAAAAGCGACTGCGGACTTTGCGCGCACGCCTCGAGGAGCAGACCGAGAGAAGCAATCTTCTTTATTTCACAAAATCTCGAATTTTCATTAATTTTGATATGCCCTAAATAAGCTACATTCCGTACTTGGGTATACAGATGCATTTTTCAAGCAAGGAATCTCGAATCTCTTTCTTGGATATACAGATGCATTGTTCAAGCAGCGAAACTGGGAAAAGCGACTGCGGACTTTGCGCGCACGCCTCGAGGAGCAGACCGAGAGAAGCAATCTTCTTTATTTCACAAAATCTCGAATTTTCATTAATTTTGATATGCCCTAAATAAGCTACATTCCGTACTTGGGTATACAGATGCATTTTTCAAGCAAGGAATCTCGAATCTCTTTCTTGGATATACAGATGCATTGTTCAAGCAGCGAAACTGGGAAAAGCGACTGCGGACTTTGCGCGCACGCCTCGAGGAGCAGACCGAGAGAAGCAATCTTCTTTATTTCACAAAATCTCGAATTTTCATTAATTTTGATATGCCCTAAATAAGCTACATTCCGTACTTGGGTATACAGATGCATTTTTCAAGCAAGGAATCTCGAATCTCTTTCTTGGATATACAGATGCATTGTTCAAGCAGCGAAACTGGGAAAAGCGACTGCGGACTTTGCGCGCACGCCTCGAGGAGCAGACCGAGAGAAGCAATCTTCTTTATTTCACAAAATCTCGAATTTTCATTAATTTTGATATGCCCTAAATAAGCTACATTCCGTACTTGGGTATACAGATGCATTTTTCAAGCAAGGAATCTCGAATCTCTTTCTTGGATATACAGATGCATTGTTCAAGCAGCGAAACTGGGAAAAGCGACTGCGGACTTTGCGCGCACGCCTCGAGGAGCAGACCGAGAGAAGCAATCTTCTTTATTTCACAAAATCTCGAATTTTCATTAATTTTGATATGCCCTAAATAAGCTACATTCCGTACTTGGGTATACAGATGCATTTTTCAAGCAAGGAATCTCGAATCTCTTTCTTGGATATACAGATGCATTGTTCAAGCAGCGAAACTGGGAAAAGCGACTGCGGACTTTGCGCGCACGCCTCGAGGAGCAGACCGAGAGAAGCAATCTTCTTTATTTCACAAAATCTCGAATTTTCATTAATTTTGATATGCCCTAAATAAGCTACATTCCGTACTTGGGTATACAGATGCATTTTTCAAGCAAGGAATCTCGAATCTCTTTCTTGGATATACAGATGCATTGTTCAAGCAGCGAAACTGGGAAAAGCGACTGCGGACTTTGCGCGCACGCCTCGAGGAGCAGACCGAGAGAAGCAATCTTCTTTATTTCACAAAATCTCGAATTTTCATTAATTTTGATATGCCCTAAATAAGCTACATTCCGTACTTGGGTATACAGATGCATTTTTCAAGCAAGGAATCTCGAATCTCTTTCTTGGATATACAGATGCATTGTTCAAGCAGCGAAACTGGGAAAAGCGACTGCGGACTTTGCGCGCACGCCTCGAGGAGCAGACCGAGAGAAGCAATCTTCTTTATTTCACAAAATCTCGAATTTTCATTAATTTTGATATGCCCTAAATAAGCTACATTCCGTACTTGGGTATACAGATGCATTTTTCAAGCAAGGAATCTCGAATCTCTTTCTTGGATATACAGATGCATTGTTCAAGCAGCGAAACTGGGAAAAGCGACTGCGGACTTTGCGCGCACGCCTCGAGGAGCAGACCGAGAGAAGCAATCTTCTTTATTTCACAAAATCTCGAATTTTCATTAATTTTGATATGCCCTAAATAAGCTACATTCCGTACTTGGGTATACAGATGCATTTTTCAAGCAAGGAATCTCGAATCTCTTTCTTGGATATACAGATGCATTGTTCAAGCAGCGAAACTGGGAAAAGCGACTGCGGACTTTGCGCGCACGCCTCGAGGAGCAGACCGAGAGAAGCAATCTTCTTTATTTCACAAAATCTCGAATTTTCATTAATTTTGATATGCCCTAAATAAGCTACATTCCGTACTTGGGTATACAGATGCATTTTTCAAGCAAGGAATCTCGAATCTCTTTCTTGGATATACAGATGCATTGTTCAAGCAGCGAAACTGGGAAAAGCGACTGCGGACTTTGCGCGCACGCCTCGAGGAGCAGACCGAGAGAAGCAATCTTCTTTATTTCACAAAATCTCGA
The DNA here is from genome assembly GCA_951213105.1 of Amaurobius ferox. NCBI lineage: Eukaryota > Metazoa > Arthropoda > Arachnida > Araneae > Amaurobiidae > Amaurobius > Amaurobius ferox. The sequence goes on from CATNUR010000243.1 coordinate 10,723, forward strand.
ATTTTCATTAATTTTGATATGCCCTAAATAAGCTACATTCCGTACTTGGGTATACAGATGCATTTTTCAAGCAAGGAATCTCGAATCTCTTTCTTGGATATACAGATGCATTGTTCAAGCAGCGAAACTGGGAAAAGCGACTGCGGACTTTGCGCGCACGCCTCGAGGAGCAGACCGAGAGAAGCAATCTTCTTTATTTCACAAAATCTCGAATTTTCATTAATTTTGATATGCCCTAAATAAGCTACATTCCGTACTTGGGTATACAGATGCATTTTTCAAGCAAGGAATCTCGAATCTCTTTCTTGGATATACAGATGCATTGTTCAAGCAGCGAAACTGGGAAAAGCGACTGCGGACTTTGCGCGCACGCCTCGAGGAGCAGACCGAGAGAAGCAATCTTCTTTATTTCACAAAATCTCGAATTTTCATTAATTTTGATATGCCCTAAATAAGCTACATTCCGTACTTGGGTATACAGATGCATTTTTCAAGCAAGGAATCTCGAATCTCTTTCTTGGATATACAGATGCATTGTTCAAGCAGCGAAACTGGGAAAAGCGACTGCGGACTTTGCGCGCACGCCTCGAGGAGCAGACCGAGAGAAGCAATCTTCTTTATTTCACAAAATCTCGAATTTTCATTAATTTTGATATGCCCTAAATAAGCTACATTCCGTACTTGGGTATACAGATGCATTTTTCAAGCAAGGAATCTCGAATCTCTTTCTTGGATATACAGATGCATTGTTCAAGCAGCGAAACTGGGAAAAGCGACTGCGGACTTTGCGCGCACGCCTCGAGGAGCAGACCGAGAGAAGCAATCTTCTTTATTTCACAAAATCTCGAATTTTCATTAATTTTGATATGCCCTAAATAAGCTACATTCCGTACTTGGGTATACAGATGCATTTTTCAAGCAAGGAATCTCGAATCTCTTTCTTGGATATACAGATGCATTGTTCAAGCAGCGAAACTGGGAAAAGCGACTGCGGACTTTGCGCGCACGCCTCGAGGAGCAGACCGAGAGAAGCAATCTTTTTTGATTTCACAAAATCTCGAATTTTCATTAATTTTGATATGCCCTAAATAAGCTACATTCCGTACTTGGGTATACAGATGCATTTTTCAAGCAAGGAATCTCGAATCTCTTTCTTGGATATACAGATGCATTGTTCAAGCAGCGAAACTGGGAAAAGCGACTGCGGACTTTGCGCGCACGCCTCGAGGAGCAGACCGAGAGAAGCAATCTTCTTTATTTCACAAAATCTCGAATTTTCATTAATTTTGATATGCCCTAAATAAGCTACATTCCGTACTTGGGTATACAGATGCATTTTTCAAGCAAGGAATCTCGAATCTCTTTCTTGGATATACAGATGCATTGTTCAAGCAGCGAAACTGGGAAAAGCGACTGCGGACTTTGCGCGCACGCCTCGAGGAGCAGACCGAGAGAAGCAATCTTCTTTATTTCACAAAATCTCGAATTTTCATTAATTTTGATATGCCCTAAATAAGCTACATTCCGTACTTGGGTATACAGATGCATTTTTCAAGCAAGGAATCTCGAATCTCTTTCTTGGATATACAGATGCATTGTTCAAGCAGCGAAACTGGGAAAAGCGACTGCGGACTTTGCGCGCACGCCTCGAGGAGCAGACCGAGAGAAGCAATCTTCTTTATTTCACAAAATCTCGAATTTTCATTAATTTTGATATGCCCTAAATAAGCTACATTCCGTACTTGGGTATACAGATGCATTTTTCAAGCAAGGAATCTCGAATCTCTTTCTTGGATATACAGATGCATTGTTCAAGCAGCGAAACTGGGAAAAGCGACTGCGGACTTTGCGCGCACGCCTCGAGGAGCAGACCGAGAGAAGCAATCTTCTTTATTTCACAAAATCTCGAATTTTCATTAATTTTGATATGCCCTAAATAAGCTACATTCCGTACTTGGGTATACAGATGCATTTTTCAAGCAAGGAATCTCGAATCTCTTTCTTGGATATACAGATGCATTGTTCAAGCAGCGAAACTGGGAAAAGCGACTGCGGACTTTGCGCGCACGCCTCGAGGAGCAGACCGAGAGAAGCAATCTTCTTTATTTCACAAAATCTCGAATTTTCATTAATTTTGATATGCCCTAAATAAGCTACATTCCGTACTTGGGTATACAGATGCATTTTTCAAGCAAGGAATCTCGAATCTCTTTCTTGGATATACAGATGCATTGTTCAAGCAGCGAAACTGGGAAAAGCGACTGCGGACTTTGCGCGCACGCCTCGAGGAGCAGACCGAGAGAAGCAATCTTCTTTATTTCACAAAATCTCGAATTTTCATTAATTTTGATATGCCCTAAATAAGCTACATTCCGTACTTGGGTATACAGATGCATTTTTCAAGCAAGGAATCTCGAATCTCTTTCTTGGATATACAGATGCATTGTTCAAGCAGCGAAACTGGGAAAAGCGACTGCGGACTTTGCGCGCACGCCTCGAGGAGCAGACCGAGAGAAGCAATCTTCTTTATTTCACAAAATCTCGAATTTTCATTAATTTTGATATGCCCTAAATAAGCTACATTCCGTACTTGGGTATACAGATGCATTTTTCAAGCAAGGAATCTCGAATCTCTTTCTTGGATATACAGATGCATTGTTCAAGCAGCGAAACTGGGAAAAGCGACTGCGGACTTTGCGCGCACGCCTCGAGGAGCAGACCGAGAGAAGCAATCTTCTTTATTTCACAAAATCTCGAATTTTCATTAATTTTGATATGCCCTAAATAAGCTACATTCCGTACTTGGGTATACAGATGCATTTTTCAAGCAAGGAATCTCGAATCTCTTTCTTGGATATACAGATGCATTGTTCAAGCAGCGAAACTGGGAAAAGCGACTGCGGACTTTGCGCGCACGCCTCGAGGAGCAGACCGAGAGAAGCAATCTTCTTTATTTCACAAAATCTCGAATTTTCATTAATTTTGATATGCCCTAAATAAGCTACATTCCGTACTTGGGTATACAGATGCATTTTTCAAGCAAGGAATCTCGAATCTCTTTCTTGGATATACAGATGCATTGTTCAAGCAGCGAAACTGGGAAAAGCGACTGCGGACTTTGCGCGCACGCCTCGAGGAGCAGACCGAGAGAAGCAATCTTCTTTATTTCACAAAATCTCGAATTTTCATTAATTTTGATATGCCCTAAATAAGCTACATTCCGTACTTGGGTATACAGATGCATTTTTCAAGCAAGGAATCTCGAATCTCTTTCTTGGATATACAGATGCATTGTTCAAGCAGCGAAACTGGGAAAAGCGACTGCGGACTTTGCGCGCACGCCTCGAGGAGCAGACCGAGAGAAGCAATCTTCTTTATTTCACAAAATCTCGAATTTTCATTAATTTTGATATGCCCTAAATAAGCTACATTCCGTACTTGGGTATACAGATGCATTTTTCAAGCAAGGAATCTCGAATCTCTTTCTTGGATATACAGATGCATTGTTCAAGCAGCGAAACTGGGAAAAGCGACTGCGGACTTTGCGCGCACGCCTCGAGGAGCAGACCGAGAGAAGCAATCTTCTTTATTTCACAAAATCTCGAATTTTCATTAATTTTGATATGCCCTAAATAAGCTACATTCCGTACTTGGGTATACAGATGCATTTTTCAAGCAAGGAATCTCGAATCTCTTTCTTGGATATACAGATGCATTGTTCAAGCAGCGAAACTGGGAAAAGCGACTGCGGACTTTGCGCGCACGCCTCGAGGAGCAGACCGAGAGAAGCAATCTTCTTTATTTCACAAAATCTCGAATTTTCATTAATTTTGATATGCCCTAAATAAGCTACATTCCGTACTTGGGTATACAGATGCATTTTTCAAGCAAGGAATCTCGAATCTCTTTCTTGGATATACAGATGCATTGTTCAAGCAGCGAAACTGGGAAAAGCGACTGCGGACTTTGCGCGCACGCCTCGAGGAGCAGACCGAGAGAAGCAATCTTCTTTATTTCACAAAATCTCGAATTTTCATTAATTTTGATATGCCCTAAATAAGCTACATTCCGTACTTGGGTATACAGATGCATTTTTCAAGCAAGGAATCTCGAATCTCTTTCTTGGATATACAGATGCATTGTTCAAGCAGCGAAACTGGGAAAAGCGACTGCGGACTTTGCGCGCACGCCTCGAGGAGCAGACCGAGAGAAGCAATCTTCTTTATTTCACAAAATCTCGAATTTTCATTAATTTTGATATGCCCTAAATAAGCTACATTCCGTACTTGGGTATACAGATGCATTTTTCAAGCAAGGAATCTCGAATCTCTTTCTTGGATATACAGATGCATTGTTCAAGCAGCGAAACTGGGAAAAGCGACTGCGGACTTTGCGCGCACGCCTCGAGGAGCAGACCGAGAGAAGCAATCTTCTTTATTTCACAAAATCTCGAATTTTCATTAATTTTGATATGCCCTAAATAAGCTACATTCCGTACTTGGGTATACAGATGCATTTTTCAAGCAAGGAATCTCGAATCTCTTTCTTGGATATACAGATGCATTGTTCAAGCAGCGAAACTGGGAAAAGCGACTGCGGACTTTGCGCGCACGCCTCGAGGAGCAGACCGAGAGAAGCAATCTTCTTTATTTCACAAAATCTCGAATTTTCATTAATTTTGATATGCCCTAAATAAGCTACATTCCGTACTTGGGTATACAGATGCATTTTTCAAGCAAGGAATCTCGAATCTCTTTCTTGGATATACAGATGCATTGTTCAAGCAGCGAAACTGGGAAAAGCGACTGCGGACTTTGCGCGCACGCCTCGAGGAGCAGACCGAGAGAAAGCAATCTTCTTTATTTCACAAAATCTCGAATTTTCATTAATTTTGATATGCCCTAAATAAGCTACATTCCGTACTTGGGTATACAGATGCATTTTTCAAGCAAGGAATCTCGAATCTCTTTCTTGGATATACAGATGCATTGTTCAAGCAGCGAAACTGGGAAAAGCGACTGCGGACTTTGCGCGCACGCCTCGAGGAGCAGACCGAGAGAAGCAATCTTCTTTATTTCACAAAATCTCGAATTTTCATTAATTTTGATATGCCCTAAATAAGCTACATTCCGTACTTGGGTATACAGATGCATTTTTCAAGCAAGGAATCTCGAATCTCTTTCTTGGATATACAGATGCATTGTTCAAGCAGCGAAACTGGGAAAAGCGACTGCGGACTTTGCGCGCACGCCTCGAGGAGCAGACCGAGAGAAGCAATCTTCTTTATTTCACAAAATCTCGAATTTTCATTAATTTTGATATGCCCTAAATAAGCTACATTCCGTACTTGGGTATACAGATGCATTTTTCAAGCAAGGAATCTCGAATCTCTTTCTTGGATATACAGATGCATTGTTCAAGCAGCGAAACTGGGAAAAGCGACTGCGGACTTTGCGCGCACGCCTCGAGGAGCAGACCGAGAGAAGCAATCTTCTTTATTTCACAAAATCTCGAATTTTCATTAATTTTGATATGCCCTAAATAAGCTACATTCCGTACTTGGGTATACAGATGCATTTTTCAAGCAAGGAATCTCGAATCTCTTTCTTGGATATACAGATGCATTGTTCAAGCAGCGAAACTGGGAAAAGCGACTGCGGACTTTGCGCGCACGCCTCGAGGAGCAGACCGAGAGAAGCAATCTTCTTTATTTCACAAAATCTCGAATTTTCATTAATTTTGATATGCCCTAAATAAGCTACATTCCGTACTTGGGTATACAGATGCATTTTTCAAGCAAGGAATCTCGAATCTCTTTCTTGGATATACAGATGCATTGTTCAAGCAGCGAAACTGGGAAAAGCGACTGCGGACTTTGCGCGCACGCCTCGAGGAGCAGACCGAGAGAAGCAATCTTCTTTATTTCACAAAATCTCGAATTTTCATTAATTTTGATATGCCCTAAATAAGCTACATTCCGTACTTGGGTATACAGATGCATTTTTCAAGCAAGGAATCTCGAATCTCTTTCTTGGATATACAGATGCATTGTTCAAGCAGCGAAACTGGGAAAAGCGACTGCGGACTTTGCGCGCACGCCTCGAGGAGCAGACCGAGAGAAGCAATCTTCTTTATTTCACAAAATCTCGAATTTTCATTAATTTTGATATGCCCTAAATAAGCTACATTCCGTACTTGGGTATACAGATGCATTTTTCAAGCAAGGAATCTCGAATCTCTTTCTTGGATATACAGATGCATTGTTCAAGCAGCGAAACTGGGAAAAGCGACTGCGGACTTTGCGCGCACGCCTCGAGGAGCAGACCGAGAGAAGCAATCTTCTTTATTTCACAAAATCTCGAATTTTCATTAATTTTGATATGCCCTAAATAAGCTACATTCCGTACTTGGGTATACAGATGCATTTTTCAAGCAAGGAATCTCGAATCTCTTTCTTGGATATACAGATGCATTGTTCAAGCAGCGAAACTGGGAAAAGCGACTGCGGACTTTGCGCGCACGCCTCGAGGAGCAGACCGAGAGAAGCAATCTTCTTTATTTCACAAAATCTCGAATTTTCATTAATTTTGATATGCCCTAAATAAGCTACATTCCGTACTTGGGTATACAGATGCATTTTTCAAGCAAGGAATCTCGAATCTCTTTCTTGGATATACAGATGCATTGTTCAAGCAGCGAAACTGGGAAAAGCGACTGCGGACTTTGCGCGCACGCCTCGAGGAGCAGACCGAGAGAAGCAATCTTCTTTATTTCACAAAATCTCGAATTTTCATTAATTTTGATATGCCCTAAATAAGCTACATTCCGTACTTGGGTATACAGATGCATTTTTCAAGCAAGGAATCTCGAATCTCTTTCTTGGATATACAGATGCATTGTTCAAGCAGCGAAACTGGGAAAAGCGACTGCGGACTTTGCGCGCACGCCTCGAGGAGCAGACCGAGAGAAGCAATCTTCTTTATTTCACAAAATCTCGAATTTTCATTAATTTTGATATGCCCTAAATAAGCTACATTCCGTACTTGGGTATACAGATGCATTTTTCAAGCAAGGAATCTCGAATCTCTTTCTTGGATATACAGATGCATTGTTCAAGCAGCGAAACTGGGAAAAGCGACTGCGGACTTTGCGCGCACGCCTCGAGGAGCAGACCGAGAGAAGCAATCTTCTTTATTTCACAAAATCTCGAATTTTCATTAATTTTGATATGCCCTAAATAAGCTACATTCCGTACTTGGGTATACAGATGCATTTTTCAAGCAAGGAATCTCGAATCTCTTTCTTGGATATACAGATGCATTGTTCAAGCAGCGAAACTGGGAAAAGCGACTGCGGACTTTGCGCGCACGCCTCGAGGAGCAGACCGAGAGAAGCAATCTTCTTTATTTCACAAAATCTCGAATTTTCATTAATTTTGATATGCCCTAAATAAGCTACATTCCGTACTTGGGTATACAGATGCATTTTTCAAGCAAGGAATCTCGAATCTCTTTCTTGGATATACAGATGCATTGTTCAAGCAGCGAAACTGGGAAAAGCGACTGCGGACTTTGCGCGCACGCCTCGAGGAGCAGACCGAGAGAAGCAATCTTCTTTATTTCACAAAATCTCGAATTTTCATTAATTTTGATATGCCCTAAATAAGCTACATTCCGTACTTGGGTATACAGATGCATTTTTCAAGCAAGGAATCTCGAATCTCTTTCTTGGATATACAGATGCATTGTTCAAGCAGCGAAACTGGGAAAAGCGACTGCGGACTTTGCGCGCACGCCTCGAGGAGCAGACCGAGAGAAGCAATCTTCTTTATTTCACAAAATCTCGAATTTTCATTAATTTTGATATGCCCTAAATAAGCTACATTCCGTACTTGGGTATACAGATGCATTTTTCAAGCAAGGAATCTCGAATCTCTTTCTTGGATATACAGATGCATTGTTCAAGCAGCGAAACTGGGAAAAGCGACTGCGGACTTTGCGCGCACGCCTCGAGGAGCAGACCGAGAGAAGCAATCTTCTTTATTTCACAAAATCTCGAATTTTCATTAATTTTGATATGCCCTAAATAAGCTACATTCCGTACTTGGGTATACAGATGCATTTTTCAAGCAAGGAATCTCGAATCTCTTTCTTGGATATACAGATGCATTGTTCAAGCAGCGAAACTGGGAAAAGCGACTGCGGACTTTGCGCGCACGCCTCGAGGAGCAGACCGAGAGAAGCAATCTTCTTTATTTCACAAAATCTCGAATTTTCATTAATTTTGATATGCCCTAAATAAGCTACATTCCGTACTTGGGTATACAGATGCATTTTTCAAGCAAGGAATCTCGAATCTCTTTCTTGGATATACAGATGCATTGTTCAAGCAGCGAAACTGGGAAAAGCGACTGCGGACTTTGCGCGCACGCCTCGAGGAGCAGACCGAGAGAAGCAATCTTCTTTATTTCACAAAATCTCGAATTTTCATTAATTTTGATATGCCCTAAATAAGCTACATTCCGTACTTGGGTATACAGATGCATTTTTCAAGCAAGGAATCTCGAATCTCTTTCTTGGATATACAGATGCATTGTTCAAGCAGCGAAACTGGGAAAAGCGACTGCGGACTTTGCGCGCACGCCTCGAGGAGCAGACCGAGAGAAGCAATCTTCTTTATTTCACAAAATCTCGAATTTTCATTAATTTTGATATGCCCTAAATAAGCTACATTCCGTACTTGGGTATACAGATGCATTTTTCAAGCAAGGAATCTCGAATCTCTTTCTTGGATATACAGATGCATTGTTCAAGCAGCGAAACTGGGAAAAGCGACTGCGGACTTTGCGCGCACGCCTCGAGGAGCAGACCGAGAGAAGCAATCTTCTTTATTTCACAAAATCTCGAATTTTCATTAATTTTGATATGCCCTAAATAAGCTACATTCCGTACTTGGGTATACAGATGCATTTTTCAAGCAAGGAATCTCGAATCTCTTTCTTGGATATACAGATGCATTGTTCAAGCAGCGAAACTGGGAAAAGCGACTGCGGACTTTGCGCGCACGCCTCGAGGAGCAGACCGAGAGAAGCAATCTTCTTTATTTCACAAAATCTCGAATTTTCATTAATTTTGATATGCCCTAAATAAGCTACATTCCGTACTTGGGTATACAGATGCATTTTTCAAGCAAGGAATCTCGAATCTCTTTCTTGGATATACAGATGCATTGTTCAAGCAGCGAAACTGGGAAAAGCGACTGCGGACTTTGCGCGCACGCCTCGAGGAGCAGACCGAGAGAAGCAATCTTCTTTATTTCACAAAATCTCGAATTTTCATTAATTTTGATATGCCCTAAATAAGCTACATTCCGTACTTGGGTATACAGATGCATTTTTCAAGCAAGGAATCTCGAATCTCTTTCTTGGATATACAGATGCATTGTTCAAGCAGCGAAACTGGGAAAAGCGACTGCGGACTTTGCGCGCACGCCTCGAGGAGCAGACCGAGAGAAGCAATCTTCTTTATTTCACAAAATCTCGAATTTTCATTAATTTTGATATGCCCTAAATAAGCTACATTCCGTACTTGGGTATACAGATGCATTTTTCAAGCAAGGAATCTCGAATCTCTTTCTTGGATATACAGATGCATTGTTCAAGCAGCGAAACTGGGAAAAGCGACTGCGGACTTTGCGCGCACGCCTCGAGGAGCAGACCGAGAGAAGCAATCTTCTTTATTTCACAAAATCTCGAATTTTCATTAATTTTGATATGCCCTAAATAAGCTACATTCCGTACTTGGGTATACAGATGCATTTTTCAAGCAAGGAATCTCGAATCTCTTTCTTGGATATACAGATGCATTGTTCAAGCAGCGAAACTGGGAAAAGCGACTGCGGACTTTGCGCGCACGCCTCGAGGAGCAGACCGAGAGAAGCAATCTTCTTTATTTCACAAAATCTCGAATTTTCATTAATTTTGATATGCCCTAAATAAGCTACATTCCGTACTTGGGTATACAGATGCATTTTTCAAGCAAGGAATCTCGAATCTCTTTCTTGGATATACAGATGCATTGTTCAAGCAGCGAAACTGGGAAAAGCGACTGCGGACTTTGCGCGCACGCCTCGAGGAGCAGACCGAGAGAAGCAATCTTCTTTATTTCACAAAATCTCGAATTTTCATTAATTTTGATATGCCCTAAATAAGCTACATTCCGTACTTGGGTATACAGATGCATTTTTCAAGCAAGGAATCTCGAATCTCTTTCTTGGATATACAGATGCATTGTTCAAGCAGCGAAACTGGGAAAAGCGACTGCGGACTTTGCGCGCACGCCTCGAGGAGCAGACCGAGAGAAGCAATCTTCTTTATTTCACAAAATCTCGAATTTTCATTAATTTTGATATGCCCTAAATAAGCTACATTCCGTACTTGGGTATACAGATGCATTTTTCAAGCAAGGAATCTCGAATCTCTTTCTTGGATATACAGATGCATTGTTCAAGCAGCGAAACTGGGAAAAGCGACTGCGGACTTTGCGCGCACGCCTCGAGGAGCAGACCGAGAGAAGCAATCTTCTTTATTTCACAAAATCTCGAATTTTCATTAATTTTGATATGCCCTAAATAAGCTACATTCCGTACTTGGGTATACAGATGCATTTTTCAAGCAAGGAATCTCGAATCTCTTTCTTGGATATACAGATGCATTGTTCAAGCAGCGAAACTGGGAAAAGCGACTGCGGACTTTGCGCGCACGCCTCGAGGAGCAGACCGAGAGAAGCAATCTTCTTTATTTCACAAAATCTCGAATTTTCATTAATTTTGATATGCCCTAAATAAGCTACATTCCGTACTTGGGTATACAGATGCATTTTTCAAGCAAGGAATCTCGAATCTCTTTCTTGGATATACAGATGCATTGTTCAAGCAGCGAAACTGGGAAAAGCGACTGCGGACTTTGCGCGCACGCCTCGAGGAGCAGACCGAGAGAAGCAATCTTCTTTATTTCACAAAATCTCGAATTTTCATTAATTTTGATATGCCCTAAATAAGCTACATTCCGTACTTGGGTATACAGATGCATTTTTCAAGCAAGGAATCTCGAATCTCTTTCTTGGATATACAGATGCATTGTTCAAGCAGCGAAACTGGGAAAAGCGACTGCGGACTTTGCGCGCACGCCTCGAGGAGCAGACCGAGAGAAGCAATCTTCTTTATTTCACAAAATCTCGAATTTTCATTAATTTTGATATGCCCTAAATAAGCTACATTCCGTACTTGGGTATACAGATGCATTTTTCAAGCAAGGAATCTCGAATCTCTTTCTTGGATATACAGATGCATTGTTCAAGCAGCGAAACTGGGAAAAGCGACTGCGGACTTTGCGCGCACGCCTCGAGGAGCAGACCGAGAGAAGCAATCTTCTTTATTTCACAAAATCTCGAATTTTCATTAATTTTGATATGCCCTAAATAAGCTACATTCCGTACTTGGGTATACAGATGCATTTTTCAAGCAAGGAATCTCGAATCTCTTTCTTGGATATACAGATGCATTGTTCAAGCAGCGAAACTGGGAAAAGCGACTGCGGACTTTGCGCGC
>CATNUR010000244.1:0-22873 GCA_951213105.1 Amaurobius ferox
GGGCTTCAATGTGGACATAAGATCATTATTCTGTTGTCTTTTGAAAGTTCTAGACGTATATTTTTAATGGAGCCTCGAAAGATGAAGCAGACTGCAAGGATGAGTACCGGAACTCGGCCTCTTCCAAAACAGGCAGTGGTGGAAAAAAATCCAAGGTCGCTTCCATGCATTCCCGTAAGGAGTCCAGAGCGAGTCGATCTTGGACCTCGAAAGATGAAGCAGACGGCCAGGATGAGTACCGGAACTCGGCCTCTTCCAAAACAGGCAGTGGTGGAAAAAAATCCAACTACGCTTCCATGCATTCCCGTAAGGAGTCCAGAGCGAGTCGATGTTGCACCTCGAAAGATGAAGCAGACGGCCAGGATGAGTACTGGTACCAGGCCTTTTCCAAAACACAGAGTGGTGAAAAAAACCTCAAGTAGACCCGTCTTGCCTGGAAATATCAGCGCTAGAGATTTCCAAATAAATTTTGTGGCGAAGCCGGGAGATGTTGTCCTCCCTCGACAAATACGAAGTCCCGAGCGTGAGTAAATTTCCGCCACTTTCATCGTAAAAAAAAGGCCCTTTTCAGGGCCACCCAAAATATATTTAGGTGTGCTTTTTCGCTTGCTATTTTTATCTTTGACCACACATGTATATGCTCTTTCGTTCATATGATTTTCTGAGGATTGTGTTTTTGTTGTGTGTATGGATATATGCTTTTTCAAAAACGCCGTCTTACGTGGCACACAGCTCGTTATCTTTAAACGTAATTTACTGAAATTTCTGGGTATTCGATTACTAAATGATGATTTTCACACACCCCATATATTACTGAAAGATTTCCTTTTAATAACACGCGAAGTGAAACAATATTCTGCTTTCGACATACGCGGTCAATGATTTCTCAATTGTTCCAGGTGACTCGTTGCCTTCTGTAAATATGTACATAAGTTTTTAGTATATTTGTGTTGCCCATGTTGTACTTCGCTGTCGGCTTTGAACTATGGAAGGAGTTACTAGTTCTCTGCTCGTGGTGGCATTTTGTTTTGCCTCTTATTGTTGATAGGGCTATGTGGCCTTCATGTATTCAGGAGTTTTTTTTCCTTCTCTCTTGCAGTTGCTCGGCACACGTTTGGCCTTTTGATTTTTACTCTTGTACTGCAATTAGCTTTGTCAAAATTTATATATATAAAAAACTTAATCCATACCATACTGAAAAAACAGGGATAGATATAGATAGATATATGTATATTTTGATAGAATCTTGCATCTGAGTTCGAAAGGGGGATCAGACCAATGACAGGCCTCATGACAGGACAGCCAATAAGAAGCGCCCTTCGGTGACCGCGTTATATAAAAGGGCTTCAATGTGGACATAAGATCATTATTCTGTTGTCTTTTGAAAGTTCTAGACGTATATTTTTAATGGAGCCTCGAAAGATGAAGCAGACTGCAAGGATGAGTACCGGAACTCGGCCTCTTCCAAAACAGGCAGTGGTGGAAAAAAATCCAAGGTCGCTTCCATGCATTCCCGTAAGGAGTCCAGAGCGAGTCGATCTTGGACCTCGAAAGATGAAGCAGACGGCCAGGATGAGTACCGGAACTCGGCCTCTTCCAAAACAGGCAGTGGTGGAAAAAAATCCAACTACGCTTCCATGCATTCCCGTAAGGAGTCCAGAGCGAGTCGATGTTGCACCTCGAAAGATGAAGCAGACGGCCAGGATGAGTACTGGTACCAGGCCTTTTCCAAAACACAGAGTGGTGAAAAAAACCTCAAGTAGACCCGTCTTGCCTGGAAATATCAGCGCTAGAGATTTCCAAATAAATTTTGTGGCGAAGCCGGGAGATGTTGTCCTCCCTCGACAAATACGAAGTCCCGAGCGTGAGTAAATTTCCGCCACTTTCATCGTAAAAAAAAGGCCCTTTTCAGGGCCACCCAAAATATATTTAGGTGTGCTTTTTCGCTTGCTATTTTTATCTTTGACCACACATGTATATGCTCTTTCGTTCATATGATTTTCTGAGGATTGTGTTTTTGTTGTGTGTATGGATATATGCTTTTTCAAAAACGCCGTCTTACGTGGCACACAGCTCGTTATCTTTAAACGTAATTTACTGAAATTTCTGGGTATTCGATTACTAAATGATGATTTTCACACACCCCATATATTACTGAAAGATTTCCTTTTAATAACACGCGAAGTGAAACAATATTCTGCTTTCGACATACGCGGTCAATGATTTCTCAATTGTTCCAGGTGACTCGTTGCCTTCTGTAAATATGTACATAAGTTTTTAGTATATTTGTGTTGCCCATGTTGTACTTCGCTGTCGGCTTTGAACTATGGAAGGAGTTACTAGTTCTCTGCTCGTGGTGGCATTTTGTTTTGCCTCTTATTGTTGATAGGGCTATGTGGCCTTCATGTATTCAGGAGTTTTTTTTCCTTCTCTCTTGCAGTTGCTCGGCACACGTTTGGCCTTTTGATTTTTACTCTTGTACTGCAATTAGCTTTGTCAAAATTTATATATATAAAAAACTTAATCCATACCATACTGAAAAAACAGGGATAGATATAGATAGATATATGTATATTTTGATAGAATCTTGCATCTGAGTTCGAAAGGGGGATCAGACCAATGACAGGCCTCATGACAGGACAGCCAATAAGAAGCGCCCTTCGGTGACCGCGTTATATAAAAGGGCTTCAATGTGGACATAAGATCATTATTCTGTTGTCTTTTGAAAGTTCTAGACGTATATTTTTAATGGAGCCTCGAAAGATGAAGCAGACTGCAAGGATGAGTACCGGAACTCGGCCTCTTCCAAAACAGGCAGTGGTGGAAAAAAATCCAAGGTCGCTTCCATGCATTCCCGTAAGGAGTCCAGAGCGAGTCGATCTTGGACCTCGAAAGATGAAGCAGACGGCCAGGATGAGTACCGGAACTCGGCCTCTTCCAAAACAGGCAGTGGTGGAAAAAAATCCAACTACGCTTCCATGCATTCCCGTAAGGAGTCCAGAGCGAGTCGATGTTGCACCTCGAAAGATGAAGCAGACGGCCAGGATGAGTACTGGTACCAGGCCTTTTCCAAAACACAGAGTGGTGAAAAAAACCTCAAGTAGACCCGTCTTGCCTGGAAATATCAGCGCTAGAGATTTCCAAATAAATTTTGTGGCGAAGCCGGGAGATGTTGTCCTCCCTCGACAAATACGAAGTCCCGAGCGTGAGTAAATTTCCGCCACTTTCATCGTAAAAAAAAGGCCCTTTTCAGGGCCACCCAAAATATATTTAGGTGTGCTTTTTCGCTTGCTATTTTTATCTTTGACCACACATGTATATGCTCTTTCGTTCATATGATTTTCTGAGGATTGTGTTTTTGTTGTGTGTATGGATATATGCTTTTTCAAAAACGCCGTCTTACGTGGCACACAGCTCGTTATCTTTAAACGTAATTTACTGAAATTTCTGGGTATTCGATTACTAAATGATGATTTTCACACACCCCATATATTACTGAAAGATTTCCTTTTAATAACACGCGAAGTGAAACAATATTCTGCTTTCGACATACGCGGTCAATGATTTCTCAATTGTTCCAGGTGACTCGTTGCCTTCTGTAAATATGTACATAAGTTTTTAGTATATTTGTGTTGCCCATGTTGTACTTCGCTGTCGGCTTTGAACTATGGAAGGAGTTACTAGTTCTCTGCTCGTGGTGGCATTTTGTTTTGCCTCTTATTGTTGATAGGGCTATGTGGCCTTCATGTATTCAGGAGTTTTTTTTCCTTCTCTCTTGCAGTTGCTCGGCACACGTTTGGCCTTTTGATTTTTACTCTTGTACTGCAATTAGCTTTGTCAAAATTTATATATATAAAAAACTTAATCCATACCATACTGAAAAAACAGGGATAGATATAGATAGATATATGTATATTTTGATAGAATCTTGCATCTGAGTTCGAAAGGGGGATCAGACCAATGACAGGCCTCATGACAGGACAGCCAATAAGAAGCGCCCTTCGGTGACCGCGTTATATAAAAGGGCTTCAATGTGGACATAAGATCATTATTCTGTTGTCTTTTGAAAGTTCTAGACGTATATTTTTAATGGAGCCTCGAAAGATGAAGCAGACTGCAAGGATGAGTACCGGAACTCGGCCTCTTCCAAAACAGGCAGTGGTGGAAAAAAATCCAAGGTCGCTTCCATGCATTCCCGTAAGGAGTCCAGAGCGAGTCGATCTTGGACCTCGAAAGATGAAGCAGACGGCCAGGATGAGTACCGGAACTCGGCCTCTTCCAAAACAGGCAGTGGTGGAAAAAAATCCAACTACGCTTCCATGCATTCCCGTAAGGAGTCCAGAGCGAGTCGATGTTGCACCTCGAAAGATGAAGCAGACGGCCAGGATGAGTACTGGTACCAGGCCTTTTCCAAAACACAGAGTGGTGAAAAAAACCTCAAGTAGACCCGTCTTGCCTGGAAATATCAGCGCTAGAGATTTCCAAATAAATTTTGTGGCGAAGCCGGGAGATGTTGTCCTCCCTCGACAAATACGAAGTCCCGAGCGTGAGTAAATTTCCGCCACTTTCATCGTAAAAAAAAGGCCCTTTTCAGGGCCACCCAAAATATATTTAGGTGTGCTTTTTCGCTTGCTATTTTTATCTTTGACCACACATGTATATGCTCTTTCGTTCATATGATTTTCTGAGGATTGTGTTTTTGTTGTGTGTATGGATATATGCTTTTTCAAAAACGCCGTCTTACGTGGCACACAGCTCGTTATCTTTAAACGTAATTTACTGAAATTTCTGGGTATTCGATTACTAAATGATGATTTTCACACACCCCATATATTACTGAAAGATTTCCTTTTAATAACACGCGAAGTGA
Organism: Amaurobius ferox; assembly: GCA_951213105.1. Lineage (NCBI taxonomy): Eukaryota > Metazoa > Arthropoda > Arachnida > Araneae > Amaurobiidae > Amaurobius > Amaurobius ferox. The sequence goes on from CATNUR010000244.1 coordinate 4,871, forward strand.
AACAATATTCTGCTTTCGACATACGCGGTCAATGATTTCTCAATTGTTCCAGGTGACTCGTTGCCTTCTGTAAATATGTACATAAGTTTTTAGTATATTTGTGTTGCCCATGTTGTACTTCGCTGTCGGCTTTGAACTATGGAAGGAGTTACTAGTTCTCTGCTCGTGGTGGCATTTTGTTTTGCCTCTTATTGTTGATAGGGCTATGTGGCCTTCATGTATTCAGGAGTTTTTTTTCCTTCTCTCTTGCAGTTGCTCGGCACACGTTTGGCCTTTTGATTTTTACTCTTGTACTGCAATTAGCTTTGTCAAAATTTATATATATAAAAAACTTAATCCATACCATACTGAAAAAACAGGGATAGATATAGATAGATATATGTATATTTTGATAGAATCTTGCATCTGAGTTCGAAAGGGGGATCAGACCAATGACAGGCCTCATGACAGGACAGCCAATAAGAAGCGCCCTTCGGTGACCGCGTTATATAAAAGGGCTTCAATGTGGACATAAGATCATTATTCTGTTGTCTTTTGAAAGTTCTAGACGTATATTTTTAATGGAGCCTCGAAAGATGAAGCAGACTGCAAGGATGAGTACCGGAACTCGGCCTCTTCCAAAACAGGCAGTGGTGGAAAAAAATCCAAGGTCGCTTCCATGCATTCCCGTAAGGAGTCCAGAGCGAGTCGATCTTGGACCTCGAAAGATGAAGCAGACGGCCAGGATGAGTACCGGAACTCGGCCTCTTCCAAAACAGGCAGTGGTGGAAAAAAATCCAACTACGCTTCCATGCATTCCCGTAAGGAGTCCAGAGCGAGTCGATGTTGCACCTCGAAAGATGAAGCAGACGGCCAGGATGAGTACTGGTACCAGGCCTTTTCCAAAACACAGAGTGGTGAAAAAAACCTCAAGTAGACCCGTCTTGCCTGGAAATATCAGCGCTAGAGATTTCCAAATAAATTTTGTGGCGAAGCCGGGAGATGTTGTCCTCCCTCGACAAATACGAAGTCCCGAGCGTGAGTAAATTTCCGCCACTTTCATCGTAAAAAAAAGGCCCTTTTCAGGGCCACCCAAAATATATTTAGGTGTGCTTTTTCGCTTGCTATTTTTATCTTTGACCACACATGTATATGCTCTTTCGTTCATATGATTTTCTGAGGATTGTGTTTTTGTTGTGTGTATGGATATATGCTTTTTCAAAAACGCCGTCTTACGTGGCACACAGCTCGTTATCTTTAAACGTAATTTACTGAAATTTCTGGGTATTCGATTACTAAATGATGATTTTCACACACCCCATATATTACTGAAAGATTTCCTTTTAATAACACGCGAAGTGAAACAATATTCTGCTTTCGACATACGCGGTCAATGATTTCTCAATTGTTCCAGGTGACTCGTTGCCTTCTGTAAATATGTACATAAGTTTTTAGTATATTTGTGTTGCCCATGTTGTACTTCGCTGTCGGCTTTGAACTATGGAAGGAGTTACTAGTTCTCTGCTCGTGGTGGCATTTTGTTTTGCCTCTTATTGTTGATAGGGCTATGTGGCCTTCATGTATTCAGGAGTTTTTTTTCCTTCTCTCTTGCAGTTGCTCGGCACACGTTTGGCCTTTTGATTTTTACTCTTGTACTGCAATTAGCTTTGTCAAAATTTATATATATAAAAAACTTAATCCATACCATACTGAAAAAACAGGGATAGATATAGATAGATATATGTATATTTTGATAGAATCTTGCATCTGAGTTCGAAAGGGGGATCAGACCAATGACAGGCCTCATGACAGGACAGCCAATAAGAAGCGCCCTTCGGTGACCGCGTTATATAAAAGGGCTTCAATGTGGACATAAGATCATTATTCTGTTGTCTTTTGAAAGTTCTAGACGTATATTTTTAATGGAGCCTCGAAAGATGAAGCAGACTGCAAGGATGAGTACCGGAACTCGGCCTCTTCCAAAACAGGCAGTGGTGGAAAAAAATCCAAGGTCGCTTCCATGCATTCCCGTAAGGAGTCCAGAGCGAGTCGATCTTGGACCTCGAAAGATGAAGCAGACGGCCAGGATGAGTACCGGAACTCGGCCTCTTCCAAAACAGGCAGTGGTGGAAAAAAATCCAACTACGCTTCCATGCATTCCCGTAAGGAGTCCAGAGCGAGTCGATGTTGCACCTCGAAAGATGAAGCAGACGGCCAGGATGAGTACTGGTACCAGGCCTTTTCCAAAACACAGAGTGGTGAAAAAAACCTCAAGTAGACCCGTCTTGCCTGGAAATATCAGCGCTAGAGATTTCCAAATAAATTTTGTGGCGAAGCCGGGAGATGTTGTCCTCCCTCGACAAATACGAAGTCCCGAGCGTGAGTAAATTTCCGCCACTTTCATCGTAAAAAAAAGGCCCTTTTCAGGGCCACCCAAAATATATTTAGGTGTGCTTTTTCGCTTGCTATTTTTATCTTTGACCACACATGTATATGCTCTTTCGTTCATATGATTTTCTGAGGATTGTGTTTTTGTTGTGTGTATGGATATATGCTTTTTCAAAAACGCCGTCTTACGTGGCACACAGCTCGTTATCTTTAAACGTAATTTACTGAAATTTCTGGGTATTCGATTACTAAATGATGATTTTCACACACCCCATATATTACTGAAAGATTTCCTTTTAATAACACGCGAAGTGAAACAATATTCTGCTTTCGACATACGCGGTCAATGATTTCTCAATTGTTCCAGGTGACTCGTTGCCTTCTGTAAATATGTACATAAGTTTTTAGTATATTTGTGTTGCCCATGTTGTACTTCGCTGTCGGCTTTGAACTATGGAAGGAGTTACTAGTTCTCTGCTCGTGGTGGCATTTTGTTTTGCCTCTTATTGTTGATAGGGCTATGTGGCCTTCATGTATTCAGGAGTTTTTTTTCCTTCTCTCTTGCAGTTGCTCGGCACACGTTTGGCCTTTTGATTTTTACTCTTGTACTGCAATTAGCTTTGTCAAAATTTATATATATAAAAAACTTAATCCATACCATACTGAAAAAACAGGGATAGATATAGATAGATATATGTATATTTTGATAGAATCTTGCATCTGAGTTCGAAAGGGGGATCAGACCAATGACAGGCCTCATGACAGGACAGCCAATAAGAAGCGCCCTTCGGTGACCGCGTTATATAAAAGGGCTTCAATGTGGACATAAGATCATTATTCTGTTGTCTTTTGAAAGTTCTAGACGTATATTTTTAATGGAGCCTCGAAAGATGAAGCAGACTGCAAGGATGAGTACCGGAACTCGGCCTCTTCCAAAACAGGCAGTGGTGGAAAAAAATCCAAGGTCGCTTCCATGCATTCCCGTAAGGAGTCCAGAGCGAGTCGATCTTGGACCTCGAAAGATGAAGCAGACGGCCAGGATGAGTACCGGAACTCGGCCTCTTCCAAAACAGGCAGTGGTGGAAAAAAATCCAACTACGCTTCCATGCATTCCCGTAAGGAGTCCAGAGCGAGTCGATGTTGCACCTCGAAAGATGAAGCAGACGGCCAGGATGAGTACTGGTACCAGGCCTTTTCCAAAACACAGAGTGGTGAAAAAAACCTCAAGTAGACCCGTCTTGCCTGGAAATATCAGCGCTAGAGATTTCCAAATAAATTTTGTGGCGAAGCCGGGAGATGTTGTCCTCCCTCGACAAATACGAAGTCCCGAGCGTGAGTAAATTTCCGCCACTTTCATCGTAAAAAAAAGGCCCTTTTCAGGGCCACCCAAAATATATTTAGGTGTGCTTTTTCGCTTGCTATTTTTATCTTTGACCACACATGTATATGCTCTTTCGTTCATATGATTTTCTGAGGATTGTGTTTTTGTTGTGTGTATGGATATATGCTTTTTCAAAAACGCCGTCTTACGTGGCACACAGCTCGTTATCTTTAAACGTAATTTACTGAAATTTCTGGGTATTCGATTACTAAATGATGATTTTCACACACCCCATATATTACTGAAAGATTTCCTTTTAATAACACGCGAAGTGAAACAATATTCTGCTTTCGACATACGCGGTCAATGATTTCTCAATTGTTCCAGGTGACTCGTTGCCTTCTGTAAATATGTACATAAGTTTTTAGTATATTTGTGTTGCCCATGTTGTACTTCGCTGTCGGCTTTGAACTATGGAAGGAGTTACTAGTTCTCTGCTCGTGGTGGCATTTTGTTTTGCCTCTTATTGTTGATAGGGCTATGTGGCCTTCATGTATTCAGGAGTTTTTTTTCCTTCTCTCTTGCAGTTGCTCGGCACACGTTTGGCCTTTTGATTTTTACTCTTGTACTGCAATTAGCTTTGTCAAAATTTATATATATAAAAAACTTAATCCATACCATACTGAAAAAACAGGGATAGATATAGATAGATATATGTATATTTTGATAGAATCTTGCATCTGAGTTCGAAAGGGGGATCAGACCAATGACAGGCCTCATGACAGGACAGCCAATAAGAAGCGCCCTTCGGTGACCGCGTTATATAAAAGGGCTTCAATGTGGACATAAGATCATTATTCTGTTGTCTTTTGAAAGTTCTAGACGTATATTTTTAATGGAGCCTCGAAAGATGAAGCAGACTGCAAGGATGAGTACCGGAACTCGGCCTCTTCCAAAACAGGCAGTGGTGGAAAAAAATCCAAGGTCGCTTCCATGCATTCCCGTAAGGAGTCCAGAGCGAGTCGATCTTGGACCTCGAAAGATGAAGCAGACGGCCAGGATGAGTACCGGAACTCGGCCTCTTCCAAAACAGGCAGTGGTGGAAAAAAATCCAACTACGCTTCCATGCATTCCCGTAAGGAGTCCAGAGCGAGTCGATGTTGCACCTCGAAAGATGAAGCAGACGGCCAGGATGAGTACTGGTACCAGGCCTTTTCCAAAACACAGAGTGGTGAAAAAAACCTCAAGTAGACCCGTCTTGCCTGGAAATATCAGCGCTAGAGATTTCCAAATAAATTTTGTGGCGAAGCCGGGAGATGTTGTCCTCCCTCGACAAATACGAAGTCCCGAGCGTGAGTAAATTTCCGCCACTTTCATCGTAAAAAAAAGGCCCTTTTCAGGGCCACCCAAAATATATTTAGGTGTGCTTTTTCGCTTGCTATTTTTATCTTTGACCACACATGTATATGCTCTTTCGTTCATATGATTTTCTGAGGATTGTGTTTTTGTTGTGTGTATGGATATATGCTTTTTCAAAAACGCCGTCTTACGTGGCACACAGCTCGTTATCTTTAAACGTAATTTACTGAAATTTCTGGGTATTCGATTACTAAATGATGATTTTCACACACCCCATATATTACTGAAAGATTTCCTTTTAATAACACGCGAAGTGAAACAATATTCTGCTTTCGACATACGCGGTCAATGATTTCTCAATTGTTCCAGGTGACTCGTTGCCTTCTGTAAATATGTACATAAGTTTTTAGTATATTTGTGTTGCCCATGTTGTACTTCGCTGTCGGCTTTGAACTATGGAAGGAGTTACTAGTTCTCTGCTCGTGGTGGCATTTTGTTTTGCCTCTTATTGTTGATAGGGCTATGTGGCCTTCATGTATTCAGGAGTTTTTTTTCCTTCTCTCTTGCAGTTGCTCGGCACACGTTTGGCCTTTTGATTTTTACTCTTGTACTGCAATTAGCTTTGTCAAAATTTATATATATAAAAAACTTAATCCATACCATACTGAAAAAACAGGGATAGATATAGATAGATATATGTATATTTTGATAGAATCTTGCATCTGAGTTCGAAAGGGGGATCAGACCAATGACAGGCCTCATGACAGGACAGCCAATAAGAAGCGCCCTTCGGTGACCGCGTTATATAAAAGGGCTTCAATGTGGACATAAGATCATTATTCTGTTGTCTTTTGAAAGTTCTAGACGTATATTTTTAATGGAGCCTCGAAAGATGAAGCAGACTGCAAGGATGAGTACCGGAACTCGGCCTCTTCCAAAACAGGCAGTGGTGGAAAAAAATCCAAGGTCGCTTCCATGCATTCCCGTAAGGAGTCCAGAGCGAGTCGATCTTGGACCTCGAAAGATGAAGCAGACGGCCAGGATGAGTACCGGAACTCGGCCTCTTCCAAAACAGGCAGTGGTGGAAAAAAATCCAACTACGCTTCCATGCATTCCCGTAAGGAGTCCAGAGCGAGTCGATGTTGCACCTCGAAAGATGAAGCAGACGGCCAGGATGAGTACTGGTACCAGGCCTTTTCCAAAACACAGAGTGGTGAAAAAAACCTCAAGTAGACCCGTCTTGCCTGGAAATATCAGCGCTAGAGATTTCCAAATAAATTTTGTGGCGAAGCCGGGAGATGTTGTCCTCCCTCGACAAATACGAAGTCCCGAGCGTGAGTAAATTTCCGCCACTTTCATCGTAAAAAAAAGGCCCTTTTCAGGGCCACCCAAAATATATTTAGGTGTGCTTTTTCGCTTGCTATTTTTATCTTTGACCACACATGTATATGCTCTTTCGTTCATATGATTTTCTGAGGATTGTGTTTTTGTTGTGTGTATGGATATATGCTTTTTCAAAAACGCCGTCTTACGTGGCACACAGCTCGTTATCTTTAAACGTAATTTACTGAAATTTCTGGGTATTCGATTACTAAATGATGATTTTCACACACCCCATATATTACTGAAAGATTTCCTTTTAATAACACGCGAAGTGAAACAATATTCTGCTTTCGACATACGCGGTCAATGATTTCTCAATTGTTCCAGGTGACTCGTTGCCTTCTGTAAATATGTACATAAGTTTTTAGTATATTTGTGTTGCCCATGTTGTACTTCGCTGTCGGCTTTGAACTATGGAAGGAGTTACTAGTTCTCTGCTCGTGGTGGCATTTTGTTTTGCCTCTTATTGTTGATAGGGCTATGTGGCCTTCATGTATTCAGGAGTTTTTTTTCCTTCTCTCTTGCAGTTGCTCGGCACACGTTTGGCCTTTTGATTTTTACTCTTGTACTGCAATTAGCTTTGTCAAAATTTATATATATAAAAAACTTAATCCATACCATACTGAAAAAACAGGGATAGATATAGATAGATATATGTATATTTTGATAGAATCTTGCATCTGAGTTCGAAAGGGGGATCAGACCAATGACAGGCCTCATGACAGGACAGCCAATAAGAAGCGCCCTTCGGTGACCGCGTTATATAAAAGGGCTTCAATGTGGACATAAGATCATTATTCTGTTGTCTTTTGAAAGTTCTAGACGTATATTTTTAATGGAGCCTCGAAAGATGAAGCAGACTGCAAGGATGAGTACCGGAACTCGGCCTCTTCCAAAACAGGCAGTGGTGGAAAAAAATCCAAGGTCGCTTCCATGCATTCCCGTAAGGAGTCCAGAGCGAGTCGATCTTGGACCTCGAAAGATGAAGCAGACGGCCAGGATGAGTACCGGAACTCGGCCTCTTCCAAAACAGGCAGTGGTGGAAAAAAATCCAACTACGCTTCCATGCATTCCCGTAAGGAGTCCAGAGCGAGTCGATGTTGCACCTCGAAAGATGAAGCAGACGGCCAGGATGAGTACTGGTACCAGGCCTTTTCCAAAACACAGAGTGGTGAAAAAAACCTCAAGTAGACCCGTCTTGCCTGGAAATATCAGCGCTAGAGATTTCCAAATACATTTTGTGGCGAAGCCGGGAGATGTTGTCCTCCCTCGACAAATACGAAGTCCCGAGCGTGAGTAAATTTCCGCCACTTTCATCGTAAAAAAAAGGCCCTTTTCAGGGCCACCCAAAATATATTTAGGTGTGCTTTTTCGCTTGCTATTTTTATCTTTGACCACACATGTATATGCTCTTTCGTTCATATGATTTTCTGAGGATTGTGTTTTTGTTGTGTGTATGGATATATGCTTTTTCAAAAACGCCGTCTTACGTGGCACACAGCTCGTTATCTTTAAACGTAATTTACTGAAATTTCTGGGTATTCGATTACTAAATGATGATTTTCACACACCCCATATATTACTGAAAGATTTCCTTTTAATAACACGCGAAGTGAAACAATATTCTGCTTTCGACATACGCGGTCAATGATTTCTCAATTGTTCCAGGTGACTCGTTGCCTTCTGTAAATATGTACATAAGTTTTTAGTATATTTGTGTTGCCCATGTTGTACTTCGCTGTCGGCTTTGAACTATGGAAGGAGTTACTAGTTCTCTGCTCGTGGTGGCATTTTGTTTTGCCTCTTATTGTTGATAGGGCTATGTGGCCTTCATGTATTCAGGAGTTTTTTTTCCTTCTCTCTTGCAGTTGCTCGGCACACGTTTGGCCTTTTGATTTTTACTCTTGTACTGCAATTAGCTTTGTCAAAATTTATATATATAAAAAACTTAATCCATACCATACTGAAAAAACAGGGATAGATATAGATAGATATATGTATATTTTGATAGAATCTTGCATCTGAGTTCGAAAGGGGGATCAGACCAATGACAGGCCTCATGACAGGACAGCCAATAAGAAGCGCCCTTCGGTGACCGCGTTATATAAAAGGGCTTCAATGTGGACATAAGATCATTATTCTGTTGTCTTTTGAAAGTTCTAGACGTATATTTTTAATGGAGCCTCGAAAGATGAAGCAGACTGCAAGGATGAGTACCGGAACTCGGCCTCTTCCAAAACAGGCAGTGGTGGAAAAAAATCCAAGGTCGCTTCCATGCATTCCCGTAAGGAGTCCAGAGCGAGTCGATCTTGGACCTCGAAAGATGAAGCAGACGGCCAGGATGAGTACCGGAACTCGGCCTCTTCCAAAACAGGCAGTGGTGGAAAAAAATCCAACTACGCTTCCATGCATTCCCGTAAGGAGTCCAGAGCGAGTCGATGTTGCACCTCGAAAGATGAAGCAGACGGCCAGGATGAGTACTGGTACCAGGCCTTTTCCAAAACACAGAGTGGTGAAAAAAACCTCAAGTAGACCCGTCTTGCCTGGAAATATCAGCGCTAGAGATTTCCAAATAAATTTTGTGGCGAAGCCGGGAGATGTTGTCCTCCCTCGACAAATACGAAGTCCCGAGCGTGAGTAAATTTCCGCCACTTTCATCGTAAAAAAAAGGCCCTTTTCAGGGCCACCCAAAATATATTTAGGTGTGCTTTTTCGCTTGCTATTTTTATCTTTGACCACACATGTATATGCTCTTTCGTTCATATGATTTTCTGAGGATTGTGTTTTTGTTGTGTGTATGGATATATGCTTTTTCAAAAACGCCGTCTTACGTGGCACACAGCTCGTTATCTTTAAACGTAATTTACTGAAATTTCTGGGTATTCGATTACTAAATGATGATTTTCACACACCCCATATATTACTGAAAGATTTCCTTTTAATAACACGCGAAGTGAAACAATATTCTGCTTTCGACATACGCGGTCAATGATTTCTCAATTGTTCCAGGTGACTCGTTGCCTTCTGTAAATATGTACATAAGTTTTTAGTATATTTGTGTTGCCCATGTTGTACTTCGCTGTCGGCTTTGAACTATGGAAGGAGTTACTAGTTCTCTGCTCGTGGTGGCATTTTGTTTTGCCTCTTATTGTTGATAGGGCTATGTGGCCTTCATGTATTCAGGAGTTTTTTTTCCTTCTCTCTTGCAGTTGCTCGGCACACGTTTGGCCTTTTGATTTTTACTCTTGTACTGCAATTAGCTTTGTCAAAATTTATATATATAAAAAACTTAATCCATACCATACTGAAAAAACAGGGATAGATATAGATAGATATATGTATATTTTGATAGAATCTTGCATCTGAGTTCGAAAGGGGGATCAGACCAATGACAGGCCTCATGACAGGACAGCCAATAAGAAGCGCCCTTCGGTGACCGCGTTATATAAAAGGGCTTCAATGTGGACATAAGATCATTATTCTGTTGTCTTTTGAAAGTTCTAGACGTATATTTTTAATGGAGCCTCGAAAGATGAAGCAGACTGCAAGGATGAGTACCGGAACTCGGCCTCTTCCAAAACAGGCAGTGGTGGAAAAAAATCCAAGGTCGCTTCCATGCATTCCCGTAAGGAGTCCAGAGCGAGTCGATCTTGGACCTCGAAAGATGAAGCAGACGGCCAGGATGAGTACCGGAACTCGGCCTCTTCCAAAACAGGCAGTGGTGGAAAAAAATCCAACTACGCTTCCATGCATTCCCGTAAGGAGTCCAGAGCGAGTCGATGTTGCACCTCGAAAGATGAAGCAGACGGCCAGGATGAGTACTGGTACCAGGCCTTTTCCAAAACACAGAGTGGTGAAAAAAACCTCAAGTAGACCCGTCTTGCCTGGAAATATCAGCGCTAGAGATTTCCAAATAAATTTTGTGGCGAAGCCGGGAGATGTTGTCCTCCCTCGACAAATACGAAGTCCCGAGCGTGAGTAAATTTCCGCCACTTTCATCGTAAAAAAAAGGCCCTTTTCAGGGCCACCCAAAATATATTTAGGTGTGCTTTTTCGCTTGCTATTTTTATCTTTGACCACACATGTATATGCTCTTTCGTTCATATGATTTTCTGAGGATTGTGTTTTTGTTGTGTGTATGGATATATGCTTTTTCAAAAACGCCGTCTTACGTGGCACACAGCTCGTTATCTTTAAACGTAATTTACTGAAATTTCTGGGTATTCGATTACTAAATGATGATTTTCACACACCCCATATATTACTGAAAGATTTCCTTTTAATAACACGCGAAGTGAAACAATATTCTGCTTTCGACATACGCGGTCAATGATTTCTCAATTGTTCCAGGTGACTCGTTGCCTTCTGTAAATATGTACATAAGTTTTTAGTATATTTGTGTTGCCCATGTTGTACTTCGCTGTCGGCTTTGAACTATGGAAGGAGTTACTAGTTCTCTGCTCGTGGTGGCATTTTGTTTTGCCTCTTATTGTTGATAGGGCTATGTGGCCTTCATGTATTCAGGAGTTTTTTTTCCTTCTCTCTTGCAGTTGCTCGGCACACGTTTGGCCTTTTGATTTTTACTCTTGTACTGCAATTAGCTTTGTCAAAATTTATATATATAAAAAACTTAATCCATACCATACTGAAAAAACAGGGATAGATATAGATAGATATATGTATATTTTGATAGAATCTTGCATCTGAGTTCGAAAGGGGGATCAGACCAATGACAGGCCTCATGACAGGACAGCCAATAAGAAGCGCCCTTCGGTGACCGCGTTATATAAAAGGGCTTCAATGTGGACATAAGATCATTATTCTGTTGTCTTTTGAAAGTTCTAGACGTATATTTTTAATGGAGCCTCGAAAGATGAAGCAGACTGCAAGGATGAGTACCGGAACTCGGCCTCTTCCAAAACAGGCAGTGGTGGAAAAAAATCCAAGGTCGCTTCCATGCATTCCCGTAAGGAGTCCAGAGCGAGTCGATCTTGGACCTCGAAAGATGAAGCAGACGGCCAGGATGAGTACCGGAACTCGGCCTCTTCCAAAACAGGCAGTGGTGGAAAAAAATCCAACTACGCTTCCATGCATTCCCGTAAGGAGTCCAGAGCGAGTCGATGTTGCACCTCGAAAGATGAAGCAGACGGCCAGGATGAGTACTGGTACCAGGCCTTTTCCAAAACACAGAGTGGTGAAAAAAACCTCAAGTAGACCCGTCTTGCCTGGAAATATCAGCGCTAGAGATTTCCAAATAAATTTTGTGGCGAAGCCGGGAGATGTTGTCCTCCCTCGACAAATACGAAGTCCCGAGCGTGAGTAAATTTCCGCCACTTTCATCGTAAAAAAAAGGCCCTTTTCAGGGCCACCCAAAATATATTTAGGTGTGCTTTTTCGCTTGCTATTTTTATCTTTGACCACACATGTATATGCTCTTTCGTTCATATGATTTTCTGAGGATTGTGTTTTTGTTGTGTGTATGGATATATGCTTTTTCAAAAACGCCGTCTTACGTGGCACACAGCTCGTTATCTTTAAACGTAATTTACTGAAATTTCTGGGTATTCGATTACTAAATGATGATTTTCACACACCCCATATATTACTGAAAGATTTCCTTTTAATAACACGCGAAGTGAAACAATATTCTGCTTTCGACATACGCGGTCAATGATTTCTCAATTGTTCCAGGTGACTCGTTGCCTTCTGTAAATATGTACATAAGTTTTTAGTATATTTGTGTTGCCCATGTTGTACTTCGCTGTCGGCTTTGAACTATGGAAGGAGTTACTAGTTCTCTGCTCGTGGTGGCATTTTGTTTTGCCTCTTATTGTTGATAGGGCTATGTGGCCTTCATGTATTCAGGAGTTTTTTTTCCTTCTCTCTTGCAGTTGCTCGGCACACGTTTGGCCTTTTGATTTTTACTCTTGTACTGCAATTAGCTTTGTCAAAATTTATATATATAAAAAACTTAATCCATACCATACTGAAAAAACAGGGATAGATATAGATAGATATATGTATATTTTGATAGAATCTTGCATCTGAGTTCGAAAGGGGGATCAGACCAATGACAGGCCTCATGACAGGACAGCCAATAAGAAGCGCCCTTCGGTGACCGCGTTATATAAAAGGGCTTCAATGTGGACATAAGATCATTATTCTGTTGTCTTTTGAAAGTTCTAGACGTATATTTTTAATGGAGCCTCGAAAGATGAAGCAGACTGCAAGGATGAGTACCGGAACTCGGCCTCTTCCAAAACAGGCAGTGGTGGAAAAAAATCCAAGGTCGCTTCCATGCATTCCCGTAAGGAGTCCAGAGCGAGTCGATCTTGGACCTCGAAAGATGAAGCAGACGGCCAGGATGAGTACCGGAACTCGGCCTCTTCCAAAACAGGCAGTGGTGGAAAAAAATCCAACTACGCTTCCATGCATTCCCGTAAGGAGTCCAGAGCGAGTCGATGTTGCACCTCGAAAGATGAAGCAGACGGCCAGGATGAGTACTGGTACCAGGCCTTTTCCAAAACACAGAGTGGTGAAAAAAACCTCAAGTAGACCCGTCTTGCCTGGAAATATCAGCGCTAGAGATTTCCAAATAAATTTTGTGGCGAAGCCGGGAGATGTTGTCCTCCCTCGACAAATACGAAGTCCCGAGCGTGAGTAAATTTCCGCCACTTTCATCGTAAAAAAAAGGCCCTTTTCAGGGCCACCCAAAATATATTTAGGTGTGCTTTTTCGCTTGCTATTTTTATCTTTGACCACACATGTATATGCTCTTTCGTTCATATGATTTTCTGAGGATTGTGTTTTTGTTGTGTGTATGGATATATGCTTTTTCAAAAACGCCGTCTTACGTGGCACACAGCTCGTTATCTTTAAACGTAATTTACTGAAATTTCTGGGTATTCGATTACTAAATGATGATTTTCACACACCCCATATATTACTGAAAGATTTCCTTTTAATAACACGCGAAGTGAAACAATATTCTGCTTTCGACATACGCGGTCAATGATTTCTCAATTGTTCCAGGTGACTCGTTGCCTTCTGTAAATATGTACATAAGTTTTTAGTATATTTGTGTTGCCCATGTTGTACTTCGCTGTCGGCTTTGAACTATGGAAGGAGTTACTAGTTCTCTGCTCGTGGTGGCATTTTGTTTTGCCTCTTATTGTTGATAGGGCTATGTGGCCTTCATGTATTCAGGAGTTTTTTTTCCTTCTCTCTTGCAGTTGCTCGGCACACGTTTGGCCTTTTGATTTTTACTCTTGTACTGCAATTAGCTTTGTCAAAATTTATATATATAAAAAACTTAATCCATACCATACTGAAAAAACAGGGATAGATATAGATAGATATATGTATATTTTGATAGAATCTTGCATCTGAGTTCGAAAGGGGGATCAGACCAATGACAGGCCTCATGACAGGACAGCCAATAAGAAGCGCCCTTCGGTGACCGCGTTATATAAAAGGGCTTCAATGTGGACATAAGATCATTATTCTGTTGTCTTTTGAAAGTTCTAGACGTATATTTTTAATGGAGCCTCGAAAGATGAAGCAGACTGCAAGGATGAGTACCGGAACTCGGCCTCTTCCAAAACAGGCAGTGGTGGAAAAAAATCCAAGGTCGCTTCCATGCATTCCCGTAAGGAGTCCAGAGCGAGTCGATCTTGGACCTCGAAAGATGAAGCAGACGGCCAGGATGAGTACCGGAACTCGGCCTCTTCCAAAACAGGCAGTGGTGGAAAAAAATCCAACTACGCTTCCATGCATTCCCGTAAGGAGTCCAGAGCGAGTCGATGTTGCACCTCGAAAGATGAAGCAGACGGCCAGGATGAGTACTGGTACCAGGCCTTTTCCAAAACACAGAGTGGTGAAAAAAACCTCAAGTAGACCCGTCTTGCCTGGAAATATCAGCGCTAGAGATTTCCAAATAAATTTTGTGGCGAAGCCGGGAGATGTTGTCCTCCCTCGACAAATACGAAGTCCCGAGCGTGAGTAAATTTCCGCCACTTTCATCGTAAAAAAAAGGCCCTTTTCAGGGCCACCCAAAATATATTTAGGTGTGCTTTTTCGCTTGCTATTTTTATCTTTGACCACACATGTATATGCTCTTTCGTTCATATGATTTTCTGAGGATTGTGTTTTTGTTGTGTGTATGGATATATGCTTTTTCAAAAACGCCGTCTTACGTGGCACACAGCTCGTTATCTTTAAACGTAATTTACTGAAATTTCTGGGTATTCGATTACTAAATGATGATTTTCACACACCCCATATATTACTGAAAGATTTCCTTTTAATAACACGCGAAGTGAAACAATATTCTGCTTTCGACATACGCGGTCAATGATTTCTCAATTGTTCCAGGTGACTCGTTGCCTTCTGTAAATATGTACATAAGTTTTTAGTATATTTGTGTTGCCCATGTTGTACTTCGCTGTCGGCTTTGAACTATGGAAGGAGTTACTAGTTCTCTGCTCGTGGTGGCATTTTGTTTTGCCTCTTATTGTTGATAGGGCTATGTGGCCTTCATGTATTCAGGAGTTTTTTTTCCTTCTCTCTTGCAGTTGCTCGGCACACGTTTGGCCTTTTGATTTTTACTCTTGTACTGCAATTAGCTTTGTCAAAATTTATATATATAAAAAACTTAATCCATACCATACTGAAAAAACAGGGATAGATATAGATAGATATATGTATATTTTGATAGAATCTTGCATCTGAGTTCGAAAGGGGGATCAGACCAATGACAGGCCTCATGACAGGACAGCCAATAAGAAGCGCCCTTCGGTGACCGCGTTATATAAAAGGGCTTCAATGTGGACATAAGATCATTATTCTGTTGTCTTTTGAAAGTTCTAGACGTATATTTTTAATGGAGCCTCGAAAGATGAAGCAGACTGCAAGGATGAGTACCGGAACTCGGCCTCTTCCAAAACAGGCAGTGGTGGAAAAAAATCCAAGGTCGCTTCCATGCATTCCCGTAAGGAGTCCAGAGCGAGTCGATCTTGGACCTCGAAAGATGAAGCAGACGGCCAGGATGAGTACCGGAACTCGGCCTCTTCCAAAACAGGCAGTGGTGGAAAAAAATCCAACTACGCTTCCATGCATTCCCGTAAGGAGTCCAGAGCGAGTCGATGTTGCACCTCGAAAGATGAAGCAGACGGCCAGGATGAGTACTGGTACCAGGCCTTTTCCAAAACACAGAGTGGTGAAAAAAACCTCAAGTAGACCCGTCTTGCCTGGAAATATCAGCGCTAGAGATTTCCAAATAAATTTTGTGGCGAAGCCGGGAGATGTTGTCCTCCCTCGACAAATACGAAGTCCCGAGCGTGAGTAAATTTCCGCCACTTTCATCGTAAAAAAAAGGCCCTTTTCAGGGCCACCCAAAATATATTTAGGTGTGCTTTTTCGCTTGCTATTTTTATCTTTGACCACACATGTATATGCTCTTTCGTTCATATGATTTTCTGAGGATTGTGTTTTTGTTGTGTGTATGGATATATGCTTTTTCAAAAACGCCGTCTTACGTGGCACACAGCTCGTTATCTTTAAACGTAATTTACTGAAATTTCTGGGTATTCGATTACTAAATGATGATTTTCACACACCCCATATATTACTGAAAGATTTCCTTTTAATAACACGCGAAGTGAAACAATATTCTGCTTTCGACATACGCGGTCAATGATTTCTCAATTGTTCCAGGTGACTCGTTGCCTTCTGTAAATATGTACATAAGTTTTTAGTATATTTGTGTTGCCCATGTTGTACTTCGCTGTCGGCTTTGAACTATGGAAGGAGTTACTAGTTCTCTGCTCGTGGTGGCATTTTGTTTTGCCTCTTATTGTTGATAGGGCTATGTGGCCTTCATGTATTCAGGAGTTTTTTTTCCTTCTCTCTTGCAGTTGCTCGGCACACGTTTGGCCTTTTGATTTTTACTCTTGTACTGCAATTAGCTTTGTCAAAATTTATATATATAAAAAACTTAATCCATACCATACTGAAAAAACAGGGATAGATATAGATAGATATATGTATATTTTGATAGAATCTTGCATCTGAGTTCGAAAGGGGGATCAGACCAATGACAGGCCTCATGACAGGACAGCCAATAAGAAGCGCCCTTCGGTGACCGCGTTATATAAAAGGGCTTCAATGTGGACATAAGATCATTATTCTGTTGTCTTTTGAAAGTTCTAGACGTATATTTTTAATGGAGCCTCGAAAGATGAAGCAGACTGCAAGGATGAGTACCGGAACTCGGCCTCTTCCAAAACAGGCAGTGGTGGAAAAAAATCCAAGGTCGCTTCCATGCATTCCCGTAAGGAGTCCAGAGCGAGTCGATCTTGGACCTCGAAAGATGAAGCAGACGGCCAGGATGAGTACCGGAACTCGGCCTCTTCCAAAACAGGCAGTGGTGGAAAAAAATCCAACTACGCTTCCATGCATTCCCGTAAGGAGTCCAGAGCGAGTCGATGTTGCACCTCGAAAGATGAAGCAGACGGCCAGGATGAGTACTGGTACCAGGCCTTTTCCAAAACACAGAGTGGTGAAAAAAACCTCAAGTAGACCCGTCTTGCCTGGAAATATCAGCGCTAGAGATTTCCAAATAAATTTTGTGGCGAAGCCGGGAGATGTTGTCCTCCCTCGACAAATACGAAGTCCCGAGCGTGAGTAAATTTCCGCCACTTTCATCGTAAAAAAAAGGCCCTTTTCAGGGCCACCCAAAATATATTTAGGTGTGCTTTTTCGCTTGCTATTTTTATCTTTGACCACACATGTATATGCTCTTTCGTTCATATGATTTTCTGAGGATTGTGTTTTTGTTGTGTGTATGGATATATGCTTTTTCAAAAACGCCGTCTTACGTGGCACACAGCTCGTTATCTTTAAACGTAATTTACTGAAATTTCTGGGTATTCGATTACTAAATGATGATTTTCACACACCCCATATATTACTGAAAGATTTCCTTTTAATAACACGCGAAGTGAAACAATATTCTGCTTTCGACATACGCGGTCAATGATTTCTCAATTGTTCCAGGTGACTCGTTGCCTTCTGTAAATATGTACATAAGTTTTTAGTATATTTGTGTTGCCCATGTTGTACTTCGCTGTCGGCTTTGAACTATGGAAGGAGTTACTAGTTCTCTGCTCGTGGTGGCATTTTGTTTTGCCTCTTATTGTTGATAGGGCTATGTGGCCTTCATGTATTCAGGAGTTTTTTTTCCTTCTCTCTTGCAGTTGCTCGGCACACGTTTGGCCTTTTGATTTTTACTCTTGTACTGCAATTAGCTTTGTCAAAATTTATATATATAAAAAACTTAATCCATACCATACTGAAAAAACAGGGATAGATATAGATAGATATATGTATATTTTGATAGAATCTTGCATCTGAGTTCGAAAGGGGGATCAGACCAATGACAGGCCTCATGACAGGACAGCCAATAAGAAGCGCCCTTCGGTGACCGCGTTATATAAAAGGGCTTCAATGTGGACATAAGATCATTATTCTGTTGTCTTTTGAAAGTTCTAGACGTATATTTTTAATGGAGCCTC
>CATNUR010000245.1:0-85561 GCA_951213105.1 Amaurobius ferox
ATTTTGTAGGCGGGTTTCTGAAATTTGGAATGAGAGCTGGATTTTAGAGAGAAGAGGAGATAAGAACCCCACTTTCCACGGGGATCTGGAGTTTAATACCGGAGACTCCAGTTTGGACAGCTACGATGCTGACGGATGAAGTACGTGTTGGTGAGTCAAAATTTGGAATTTGTCCATTCATATATTTCTCTCTCTCTCTCCAATTTCAAAGATTAATTAATTTGTTAAGAATAAACGACATACCATTCTTCCTCCCCTATTTTATTGAGCTAACAAGACACAATTAAACAATTTAGAAACAAATAAAGTGTATGAGAATCAATTATCATTATGCTATTGCTTGCAAATAGTTTTATGCATATTTTTGTAAATAAAAATGTATTTGTTTTGTGTACACATGGCCTTTTCATTCAGAGTTCTTAAAGGGTATGCCCTTAAGAGGAAGCATCCTCAGGGGAAAAAAAACAAGAAAGATCAATCATGCTTAAAGCATTGATTATGAAACACTTTCCAACTTCAATGCAATTTTACTTAAAAAAGTCGAAAATGCAATACATTCCTCGGAAATATTTTAAAACTTATCACAATACTACATTAATTTATTATATTTGAAAACTTAAACCTTCATTGAAAAAAATTAACTTCATTCAAATGACGGCATTGAAATATAAATTGCCTGGTTTAAATATCTTTAAAATGCGATACATTCCACGGTAATATTTTTAAAACTATCATAATACTACGATAATTTATTATATTTGAAAACTTCATCGAAAACAACTGAAATTAATTCAAATGACGTCATAGAAAAAATAACACGCCTGGATCTCTCTATAAAAACAGGATTTCATTCATTTCATTCATCACAATACTATAATAATTTATTTTATTTAAAAATTAAGACCATGGAGCTACAAGTAATTAAACTCGATGCTTAAAACTTCATCGAAAAAAATCGTCCTTATCTTTATGAAATCAATTAATATTTCATTCATATCAGCCATGCAGACTCCATGGACTAAATTATTTTGTTTTAAAGAAATAGAGCAATTCTAATACAACTCATTCTACATATTTTGCTGTTTACATTTTACATAGGTGAAAAATAGGCTTAATAGTAGAAATAATCAAATTTGAATAATCATTTAAACTCAAATATATTGTATTTGCGTTGTTTAAGTATGTAGATGCACAGAATTTAAGCAAAAATAAAGTAGTTTCAGGACGAATACAACACTCAATACGAATTAAAAAGAACTTAAAAAAATCGCGATTTTGAAACAAGATGGATGCCATATATCATTTTGAAGTGGGTCATGTGATCGTTTCATATCATGGTCACGTGATCGTTTCATATAAGAGGTGTAATTATTATTTTAATTTTTATTTAAAGAACTACTGAATATATTTCGCTGAATTTTTTTTTTATATATTTTATGGAACAATTTAAATATTACCTAAAATTTTCGAAGCAATTTGTGAATTTTAAATTTGCTTAAAAAATGTTTGAAAAATTAGGTCCCATAGGGCTCAATGTATTTCATTTTTTCAACCCGGGTTCAATCAAAAACTAATTGGGTGATATTATTCATTTATATTCCCATAGGTCCTACAGACCGTCTGAACAACATACTAAAATTTCATTTCGATTAAGTCATTTTTACGGCAGTTATCGTGCTAACGGACAGACAGACAGAATGAACAGTCATAAACACTTTTCAACTTTGTTGTAAAGTGTTAAAAAACAAGAAAGATCAATCATGCTTAAAGCATTGATTATGAAACACTTTCCAACTTCAATGCAATTTTATTTAAACATGTCTAAAATGCAATACATTCCTCGGTAATATTTTAAAACTTATCACAATACTACATTAATTTATTATATTTGAAACCTTAAACCTTCACCGAAAAAAATTAACTTCATTCAAATGACGGCATTAAAATATAAATTGCCTGGTTTAAACATCTCTAAAATGTGATACATTCCTCGGTAATAATTTTAGAATTATCATAATACTACGATAATTTATTATATTTGAAAACTTCATCGAAAACAACTGAAATCCATTCAAATGACGTCATAGGAAAAATAACACGCCTGGCTCTCTCTATAAAAGCGACATTTCATTCATAAATAATTCCCCCATTCATGTCATTCATCACAATACTATAATAATTTATATTATTTAAAAATTAAGACCATGGAGCTACAAGTAAGTAAAACTCTATGCGTAAAACTTCATCGAAAATTATCGTCCTTCTCTTTTTAAAATCAATGAATATTTCATTCATATCAGCTAAGCAGACTCCATGGACTAAATGATTTTGTGTTAAAGAATTACAGCGATTCTAATACAACTCATTCTACATATTTTGCTGTTTACATTTTACATAGGTGAAAAATAGGCTTAATAGTAGAAATAATCAAATTTGTATGAGCATTTAAACTGAAATATATTGTCATTGCGTTGTTAAAGTATGTAGATGCACAGAATTTAGGCCAAAATAAAGTAGTTTTAGGATGGATACAACACTCAATATGAATTAGAAAGAACTTTAAAAATCACGATTTTGAGACAAGATGGATGCCATATATCATTTTGAAGTGGGTCATGTGATCGTTTCATATCATGGACACGTGATCGCTTCATATAAGAGGTGTTATTATTATTTTAATTTTTATTTAAAAAACTACTGAATATATTTCGCTGAATTTTTTTTTATATATTTTATGGAACAATTTGAATATTGCCTAAAATTTTCGAAGCAATTTGTGAATTTTAAATCCGCTTAAAAAATGCTTGAAAAATTAGGTCCCATAGGGCTCAATGTATTCCATTTTTTCAACCCGGGTTCAATCCAAAACTAATTGGGTGATATTATTCATTTATATTCCCATAGGTCCTATAGACCGTCTGAACAACATACTAAAATTTCATTTTGATTAAGTCATTTTTACGGCAGTTATCGTGCTAACGGACAGACAGACAGAATGAACAAAGTCATAAACACTTTTCAACTTTGTTGTAAAGTGTTAAAAAATTGTAGTGCTACACAAATAATTATTTCATTCGTAATTATATATTGAAAAATGAACATAACATAATTTACAGAAAGTTCACATCCACCGTTCATGAGATATTGCACATTATTTTGGACGGGCCAACGGCCGTACCGTGCTGAAAACACCGGTTCTCGTTAGATCACCGAAGTGAAGCAGCATCGGGCGCGGTTAGTACTTGGTGGGTGACCACCTCGGAACGCCGCGTGCTGTTGGCCATCTCGGGTGCGGTATCCCCGTGGTTTGCGCGCTAGATTTGCACGCTGCCACAAATGCCGCCGTGTTCATGCGGAGTACGATCACGTTAAACATGTGGGTCCGTAAGTCCTTCCGAGAGGTTGGTGGTAGGGGAAGGAGGGTACGGTCCCTGTGGATGCCTCCCCCACTGGGTTCCGGTCTAAATTGGGTGGCACTTCCCGGCCGTCCATACAGTTACCTTACACCTTTCTGGTAGGTCGGACGGTCTGGGTCTCAACAACAACATTATTTTGGACAATGATAACATTTTTATTAACACTTTACAACAAAGTTGAAAAGTGTTTATGACTTTGTTCATTCTGTATGTCTGTCTGTCTGTTCGTTAGCACGATAACTGCCGTAAAAATGACTTTAACAAAATGAAATTTTAGTATGTTGTTCAGACGGTCTGTGGGACCTATGGGAATATAAATGAATAATATCACCCAATTAGTTTTGGATTGAACCCGGGTTGAAAAAATGAAATACATTGAACCTTATGGGACCTAATTTTTCGAACACTTTTTAAGCGGATTTAAAATTCACAAATTGCTTCGAAAGTTTTAGGAAATATCCAAATTATCCCATAAAATATATATAAAAAATTTCAGCAAAATATATTCAGTAGTTTTTTAAATAAAACTTAAAATAATAATTACATCTTCTATATGAAGAGATCACGTGACCCGCTTCAAAATAAAATATGGCATCCATCATGCGTCAAAATCGTGATTTTTAAAGTTCTTTTTCATTCATATTTAGTGTTGTATCCGTCCTAAAACCGCTTTATTTTTGCTTAAATTCTGTGCATCTACATACTGAAACAACGCAATTACAATATATTTCAGTTTAAATGATCATCCAAATTTGATTATTTCTACAACGAATGGAAAATGTAAACAGTAAAATATGTAGAATGAGTTATATAAGAATTGCTGCATTTCTTTAACGCAAAATTATTTAGCTCATGGAGTCTGCAATATAGCTGATATGAATGAAATATTCATTGATTTTACAGAGAGTTTTCGATGAAGTTTGAAGTATAGAGTTAAATTACTTGTACCTTCATGGTCTTCAGTTTTTAAATAAAATAAATTATTATAGTATTATGATGAATAAAATGAATGAAAAATGTTTATGAATGAAATGCTGCTTTTATAGAGAGAGCCAGGCATGTTATATTTCGATGACGTCATTTGAATAAATTTCAGTTGTTTTCGATGAAGTTTTCAAATATAATAAATTATTGTAGTATTATGATAATTTAAAAAATATTACCGATGAATGTATCGCATTTTAGAGATTTTTAAACCAGGCAATTTATATTTCAATGCCGTCATTTGAATGAAGTTCATTTTTTTTCGATGAAGTTTTAAGTTTTCAAATATAATAAATTAATGTAGTATTGTGATAATTTTTAAAATATTGCCGAGGAATGTATCGCATTTTAGAGATGTTTAAATAAAATTGCAATGAAGTTGGGAAATGTTTCATAATCAATGCTTTATGCATGATTGATCTTTCTTGTTATATTATAGACGTTTTGATTTGAATCTGACTACATCTTGAGTTGGATTTATTTTCTACTTTTCCGTTGCGTCATTGTTATGTAGAGGAGGACATTGAAGAACGTTGATTCAATTAAAGTACCCTCTATTAAAGTTATGAAAGTGAGACCCCAAGTAGACCCCAGTGACCCCAAAAGTAATGGTGTATTTTGAATAAACATTTGAGGATTTTGTTTTAGGGTGTACGTGTGTGGAGGGGAATGTATTTGCCTCAGACTAACTAAAATGTAGACTTACAATATCATTTTTGGGGGTTTTGCTTGAAAATTTTCAGTTTAGGACGATTTCAACATCGCATTCCTCCTCAAATACACCCTTGTCCAAAAACCGAGAAAGAATCAGAAATAGTAACAATCAATGCTATGAAGAAAAGGAGACAAAAGACAATTGTACTTGGTACGAATAATTTTTCTACTTTCTTCGACGCATCAAAGTTGTATATACAATTCTCCTATAACGAATGAAATGGGTACAAGCAAAAGTAAACCTGTAGCTATGAAATAAAATCTTCTATACATGCGGCAAACCTAACTTGACATCGCTCATTTATGTGTTCATACGCCCACTGAGAAATTTTATAATTTATCTGATCTTTACAATTTTTCCTATACCTTTCTGTTGTCAAGTTAGGTTTGCCGCAAATATAGGATGTCATATAACACATCCCATACGGCCATAACACTGCATCACTTTAAATCTAATAATTTCAGAAGAACTGTGTCCGAGATGCAGACGATTTTATTGACATACACTTACTTCTACTTTTATCACTGAAGTTTGAGAGCAAAGAAATAATCAAGGATTCGATGGCCTCCTTTTCCATGTAACGCCTCGGATAGGAGTTTCTCAGGAGTATCGGTGAGGAGAAGAGGGTGGATATCGAAAGAGAAAGGGATGGACGAGATAAATACATACAGTTTTCTGTAAAGTAATGGCTCCTCGAAAAGTAGAGCGAAACTATGTCGTTTAAGGTTAAAATATTTCGCGAATTTTTTACAACTTTATCTTAGGGGAGAAATATTTTCTCCCAGAAAAGCTGCGACACGAACCATTTTCAGTTTAAGTTTTATAGCAAGACATATTTAAATAAATGTAGACACTAAACACTCAATTTTCTTCGTTCAAAATGTAAAGTTACGACAGTCGTGAATTATGAGGAGTTCTTTTTCAATGTTTCCCCTTACGTATTATTTTTTGAGTCACTTTAAAAATAAAGTGACTGTTCAGTATGTACGCATTTTTTTAAAAGAATAGTATTAACCTGTTTGCAAAAGCCTATAAGGATTTTGTTTTGGATGGGTCGGTTTAATGTGGAGGAAGAAATCTAATTTTGTGATAAAGGGCGTAACGGTAAAATTACAATTTTGCTTTTGCTTATTTGAAAACATTAGTTTTTACCCCCCCCCCCCTTCTCATAAGCACAGACTTAAAAAAATATTGGAGGTTCCGGACATTTTAAATCAAATGATCCATGCATTTTTTAAAAGATTTAAGTCTAATTTAAATTTCATTTAGTCAGATTATCTGTCACAATAGCACGTCTGAAATGCTAAAATGAAATAAGTACAGAAATTTTTTTTTTTCCTCTAGATAATTATTTATTTCATTTATTTTGCTTTTGTAGGCGCAACATTATAATGCAATATATAAATACTGTGTCAATTTCCAATGCAATATCTTTATAAAAATAACAAAAAATGTAAAATTTATTTTTAGGTATTTTTACCAATGTTAAAAAAGTCAACAAATTTCTCTTTAAATCATTTCAGTTAAAATCTTGTATTCAGAATACAATAAAAAGTCTGAGGAGGAAATTCCTATACACACGACTTTATATATAGTGAACTAAACAGGAAAGGAATAATGAAAATCTGGAAGAATTATTAACAAAAGACAAAATGTATGCATGCATGCGTACATTTCCCTCACTAAATATGCACAAAAACATTAGGGGTTTGAGGAACCGATAACAAAATTATTGGGGTTCTAAACGTGTCTGGAACCCACGAAATCGGCGCCGCTGCTCCTTCATATCTATGCCACTATAACAGCGTTCTACTGTATATCAAGAATAGTTTATTATGCCCCTGAGCTTTGTCATAGAAAAATGAAATAAAAAAGGAATCATTTGCTTAGTAAAATTTTTCGTATTGCTTCTGTTCCATGGCAAATATGGAACATTGCGAATTATGGAGGGAGTACAACCTATAAAGATGGGGCGCGGTAGCCCATTGGTTAGCGCGCTGGAGTTGCAGTCGGTAGACCCGGGTTCGATTCCAGCCACTGCCAAAACTGCCGCCGTGTTCATGCGGAGTACGATCACGTTAAACATGTGGGTCCGAAAGTCCTTCCGAGAGGTTGGTGGTAGGGGAAGGAGGGTACGGTCCCTGTGGATGCCTCCCCCACTGGGTTCCGGTCTAAATTGGGTGGCACTTCCCGACCGTTCAAACAGTTACCTTACACCTTTCTGGTAGGTCGGACGGTCTGGGTTTCAACAACAACAACCTATAAAGATGGTCCCTGTGCTACTCCTACAATATTTATACATTTCCCTTGGCCAACACCTGCAAAAGGGTGAGCAAGCAATGTTTCTGAGAAATATGGACAGAAATGGCTCAGTTACAGAGGGGCTCACAGCAGGGCGCCTTTGGGGAGAGCTGACCCCTTGACCGTTTCGGCTGCACGTGCGCCCAGGTTCATGGGAACTTTGGCCCAGCTGTCAGATATTAATTCTGGGGTGATAATCATCCCTCTGTCATCACAGCACCCAATAGCTGGATATTCTGTGTTATCCAATAAAAATACCAGGAGCTTCAGATGGGGGAGCCAATGATAGACCTGGGGCTTAATTGTGTAGGAGGGCACATTTTTCGGATGTTCGATAGAGAGTTAGATTTTTGAAAAGAGAGACAGAATTGATTTTGTGAGAGAAGGTTCTCCAAAAGACGACTGCAACCGATGGCGGTTCAACGAAGTATTGAAGGTACGAAATGCATGTCCTTTACACTCAGTCTGTCGACGCTATGCCAATCCTCTCGCTCGACATCTTATTCACTTTACATTTAAGTAAAGTAATCAGCGTGGAAATTGTTTTGCAATTATATTTTGATAGATTCTTAAAATTATTACGAGTGTGAATTTAATTATAATCTTAAATGCAGGAGTTTAATTGTATACTCTAAATGTTCATGATTAAGAGAAATGTGCATAGGGCACGTAACAATTATTGTCACAATGGTAATACACGTGAATGTCAACACCGAATGTTAATGGAGAGTAATTATGGTTTAGTGAGAGTGTCAATTAAATCAATTAAATATGTTCTTATTACTTTTAATTTCTTTTTTGTTAATAAATATGTTATTGTTTTAAATTTTGTTCGCTGTCCTCATTTCAAATTAATGTCTTATTGATTGATTATATGTATTTTTATTTGACACGGCCAATGTCGGAGATTGCTTTAATGGGTAATAATACTGAATTATGCGTTCTGACCGAACGTGTGGTGAAAATCCACGCAACAGCTTCTTTTATTTTATTTTAACAATTTATGCAGATTATTTCTTTTTAAAAGAAAAGGTTTCATTTCTTCAACTTGTGTTAACATGTAACACAAAAACATGACTTACACGACGGCCAAATTTAAGGAAAATCAGACGGATGGTTTTCGAAATAGGGTGGTTACACAGACGTCCAGCTAAAAATAGTGGATTCAGAGTTCTAGAATGAGGGTCCAAAGCGTCAGAATTTATCAGAAACTTAAAATTCGAATTTTTGAGCCCCTCCCCCCCATTTTAAAACTTTCCTCAAATATATTCCTTCATACTATGTATAGTAAGAAAATGTAAACAGCGTTATGTCAATGCGATTTACAGAAACTCATATTTTAGAGTCGATAAATTAAACAAAAAAAAAAAATAAATAATAATAAAAAAAAAAATGACGAGTGCCAAAAGTCTCAAAACCAGTCCAAGGGTGCTGAGGAAATGACCAAATGAATACATATTGTAAAACTTAAAAAATTCATGAAAACAGAGTTTTTAAAAAATATTTTAAGAACTTGCATAAATTATATTATCACGGAACAAAATTAAAGAGCAATCAGATAATTTTCAAGCATTTTAATCAGGGCAAAAGAAGGAGGAGGGGGAGGGGCAGAGACGCGTCTTCGAAAAATCTTTTGATCCGCCCCTTACGAAAATTAAAAAAAGGGGTAATTAACTTTCAATGCTGCAAGATAAGTTCCCAAACAAAAGTAATTCTGAAACTATTTGAATACTTTAGCTGAACCTAGAGATTGCTTTTTAATGCTTACCAATCATGACAATTTATATATTTAAAAAAGAAAAATTAATTAGAAGAAATTTTACTTCACTAACTACGTTTTATTTGCATTTCGAATAAATTTGAAAGTTTAGAGGACATCTAGTTCCCGTAATAAGATAATAATGAAACACGGAATAGTAAATGGAAAAATAAATTCTGAGGAAAAAGAAAAAAACAAGAAAGATTAATCATACATAAAGCATTGATTATGAAACACTTTCCAACTGAAAAATCTGATGTGGGCAACACATGACTTTCCTTATATAATGCAATGAATTTACTACTTTTACAGTAAAAAAAATACGTTTTTCTTATAGTAGATACTTATATTCTTTCCAAGATATTGAATTTTCGACAATCAGTCGTCATTTTCATTGATTTAGCGTCATTTTAATCCATTTGGCGAGATTTTCGTTAATTTGACAGCATTTCACAAAGTCGCCAAGTTGGCGACATTCCGCCAAATTCGTCACCAAAATCTCGCCAAGCTTTACTGACGGAAAAATAAGTTATTCTTATAGCAGATAAATGACTATTGGCGTTCAAATACAAAAGTATTACTCGAAGTATCTTTTCTCATGAATGGAATGAGCTAGATCCACGAGAATGATGTCACCAAATTTATCGCATGGTATTACATATGAAAAGTGAACATGTTTGTCAATAGGAAATATATTTTTTTTATTTTATATGACTTTTTGATAATTTTTTTGTAAAATGTGCAATATCCCGAAATCGGTTCATGTTAGCGTTCTAAAATTTATGTTAATCGTTTTCTAATGAAAAATTACATAAGAAATGTCTATTTGCGTAACTTTATTAGCGGTTTTGATTTTTTTCAAAATTTCACTCGAAAATTTAGGGGGTTCTGAACATTCGATTACGTTTAAAAGCAATAGGCTTCCAGTGTTTCCGGATTGTGATTTTTGTACCAAATTTCGTTCGAATCGGTCTATTCGTTCGTCAGTTATCGTCTCCACAGACTCACTGACACACACAGACATCACTTCAAAAATGTTTGATTCGTGATCAGGGATGCTTGAAACGTGCTCTCCCGTCGAAAACTCGAATTCGAATTTTCGACCTCGTCACAATACTTTCCTTATACATTATGTATATAAGGAAAGTAATACAATTTTATTTAAACATCTCTAAAATGTGATACATTCAGCGGTGATAATTTTTAAATTACCACAGTACTACAATAATTTATTATACTAGGAAATTTAAAACTTCATAAAAAAAAGGAAATGCTATCAATCGTCTGTTTCTCTATGTAAAATCAATGAATATTTCATTCATATCACTTATATTTCAGACTCCAGAGCAAAATAATTTTGTGTGAAAAGACATTAGTAATTCTTATACAACTCATCTTACAATCGCTTGATTTGTTTACATTCTGCATACTATAGAAATTAGGCTTCATTGTAGGAATAATCCAAACTTAGTCATCATTTAAAAAAAAAAAATATTGAAATTGTGTTGGCACAGACTTTAGATACATAGATAATACGAAAAAATAAAGCGGTTTTATGACGGATGCAACAGTAAATATAAATTTAAACATCACGATCTTTACACACGGGAAAAAAAATGGATGCCATATTTTATTTTGCCATGAGTCATATGACCTCTTCATATATCATGGGTGTAATTATTATTTCAATTTTTATTTAAAAAACTACCCAACATATTTTGCTGAAACTTTTTTTGACACATTTTATGCGATAATTAGAATATTTCCTATAATTTTCGAAGCAATTTGTGAATTTTAACTTCTCTTAAAAAATGTGTCATTTCATTTTAAAGGCAGTTATCCTGAGAACTGACAGACAGAGAGAATGCCCAAAGTCATAAACACTTTTCAACTATGTTGGAAAGTGTTAAAAACAAGTTTCTCAGTGTCATTCCCTGCACAACAGTGGGGCAGAGAAAAATAGGAAATGAATTTTAAGAAATTACTAGTGTACGCAGATTCTATTGAAATCAATATTATACAGGTTTTGTCCTTATCTAAAATTAATATAACGTAAAATTATCGAAACTATTTTATCCGCCTACACTCTCATTTCTTTTCGACAATTTTGCAAAATATCAATTTTGAACTTTAAAAATAAAGGCTACCAAAAAAAAAGTGGTCACGATTAAAAGTATTTTATTAAAATCGCTTTTTTACGACGTACAAAAATCACACGGCCATAGCGCAAAAATCACACTGCCATAGCGCTTTCGGGCATTACTATGCCCTTCATCAGTGGCGTTCGCCACTGATGAAGGGTAATCAGTCATTTCTGTACGTCGTAAAAAAGAGTTTTAATAAAATACTTTTAATAGTCGCCACTTTTTTTTTGGTGGTCTTTATTTTTAAAGTATTAATTATTTTGACGTGTTTCCATACTATTTTATATCAATTTTGGATCATAATAAGATTTATATGGTATTCTTTGAATTAAAACTGCCTACATCATCTATTTCGTCTGTGATTAAATTTATTTACGGTTTTTCCGTGCGCCACTGTTGTATATAAAGGGGGGGAGGGGTCATTGAAAAAGTTTGTTTTTCTAATAATTTATTTTTTACTTTTTAGTTTTCATTTCTTTGACGTTATTTAAGTTCAAACCTATGTAGTATTATACAGGGTGATTAAAAAAAAGATGGGTCATACTTTACGAGGCGGTACTACATACCAAACCAAGCATTTTTCGTCATAGTTGACAGGGTCAGAAATGAAACGTAAAGGCCTTACAAAGCGCTTACTCGTTGGGAAGCAGTCGCTAAGCAAACTTAAAAGCGGCATTCTGATTGTTATTTCTGGCATTCTGATTGTTATTCTGGTTGAAGAAAAAAACCACGTATGCAAATTTCATCTGGGGAAGAAGAAGAACCCTTATGCAAATTTTCGTAATACCGAATGTACGACTTTATCAGTTTGCAGCAGTTATTCGCAGCTCAAACTTTTGAGATAATGGGGCCCCAAGTCGCCCGATCTGTCTGTCGTGTCTTGACTTCTTTATATGGGGATATCTCAAAAGTCTCGTCTATGACACGCTCCTTGAATCTGAAGAGGAACTCGTCGCCAGAACTTCGGCAGCTGCTGCCGAAATGCGCGACATGTCTGGTCTGTTCGAGAGAGTTCGCCTATCCATTTCCATCACCACTGTGAGACGGGCATTCAATTGGCGGTCGCTCTTTTGAACCATTACTGTAATTATTGTTTATTAAATGTCATTTTATAACTTCTAAGTCATGCTTGTGTTTTCGCCTCACCTCATCGGTTTCACCATTAAGTGCCCACTGGCGCTTTTACGTTTCATTTCCGAACCGAAAAATGCTTGGTTTAGTGTGCATTACCACCTAGTAAAGTTTGGCTCAGTTTTGAATCACCCTATATTTCTAGATCGACTCGTTAACCAACTTGGCGACTTTTGGTGAGTTTTCGAATATACTAAAACTTTCTAAAAGTATCCAATATTCTTGGCGATAGAAGCCCCTCTAGAAATTTCTAAGGAGGATATATATCCTTAAAACTGCTCTAAACTGCAAGGTGAGCTGGACGGTTTGGGGCCTGGAAGGTGGGTATATAAAAGGAGTCATCGCTTAGGAGCTAAACTGAACTGTGAAATAGATATGCATCAGTGTTTTGAGAATAGTATTCGCTATTTTGTGAATTAGCTGCGCATTTAATTGCTGTTTTATTGTATCTGACAGTTGCTTAATGGTTTTGTAAGGTAATTATCGATCTATTCGCTGTATATTGCTCATATTTAAGCTTATTAATTCTTTTAAATAAAAGTGTTATTTATCCAGAAATTTGGATTCATTTTTGTATCTCGAGAGCACACCCATGATTCAAGAGGATACGTCACAATAGTGTAGGGAAAAAACATACGTGTAATACTAACGAGAATTTAAGAAGCGGAAATGACATAGCGGAATTGTCTGTGTTACAGATGAAAGACTCCAAGATTAAGTCTCTATCAAGACAAGCTTTGAGAGTAGGACATAATTAAAATCCTCAGGATGACCTAAGCGTATTTTATTTGAGTGCTATTTTGTTGAATCAAGCTTAATTACTTCTAAATATAAATGTATTACTTGTTCAATTAAATATAAAAAAAAACTGATGTGGGCAGCACACAACTTCCCCAACAGACTCACATTTATTTTCATTTTCTTTTATAATTCATTAAATTAAGTTTAATAACACAAAATAAAATAACGTATATATATATATATATATATATATATATATATATATATATATATATATATATATATATATATATATATATATATATATATATATATATATTGTTTTATTTCGATTTTTCGTTTTTATTTGGCAACGGGCATATTGTCAAAGCCGATTTGATAGAAATACGACAAAAAAATAAAAAATATCGAGAACGGTTAGCTTTAGAGTTGTGGGGTTAATCCTATTCTTTTCGTCGTTGAACATTACGTATAAAACAAGCATTTAATTGATCCATTTGAGAATACGTAGTTTTTTTATTTTATATTTTGGCGATTTTTGAGGATCATTTTATAAAAAAAAAAAAGCACATTCTTTCTTTCTGAATCGCACAAAAATTAAATCAGCACCAGAATATCCCAAAGGTGATTTATCTACCAAATGTTGTGAAATTTGGTCAATAAGTTTTCAACTACAGAGTGGATACGTACACTGCACAGACAGACAGACAGACAGACAGACACACACAGACGACACACTAAAAATAGTTTTTTCGGGTTCAAGAGTGCCCGAAACGTGTAGATCCATAAAAAAACTCGAGTTGCGATTTTCGACAAGATTCCAATACTTTCCCTATACATTACCGTAAATTGTGAGGAAAGTAAAATCATTTGATGTGTGTGCGATCAAAACCTTTCTTTAGACTTTAAGTCATTTTCTTTATATATTACATAATAATACATTAATTACATTTTTATCACGAAAAATAACGCATAAAATGGATACTTATTTGAAATTAAATCCAATTTTCATTTCTAAAACATTTTTTTTTTCATTTGGCGCATTTTGAAAAGTCACCCTCTCGCCGAGATTAGGGAGGGGGGGAAAAAAACTGGAATACTCTAGAGTAATGGGGTTGTCTTATTCGTTTTGTGTTCGAAAAGTACGCATAAGAAAGTATTTAATGAATAAATTTAAGTATATTTAGTCCTTCGTTTTGGGGTTTAACACTTTTTCAGACTATGTAAAAGAAAGTTCTTATTTTCCAAATCGTACGACAAATGAACCAGTGTCAGGGTATCTTCATAGGTGAATTATCTACCAAATTTTATGATATTTCCGACTGATAGTTTTGAAGGCAGCAGAGTGAAGAGAAACGTTTTTTGTCGCGGAACCCTTTTGAAATTCAATTTGATGGCGGAATCCCAAAATGAGAATAAATTCATTATGGCCCTAATTATGCATTCAAAATTTCACGCAATTTTAATTTTTTTCTTAAATTACACGAAACTATCACGTCGCGGAACCCAGGGGTCCACGGAACACACTTTGAAAAACCCTGCTCTAAAATATTACTTATAATGTATAACGAAGTCAAAAATCCGAATATTTTAATATTTTCCCTATACATTACCGTGTCATGTATGCTAGGGAAATTAAAATACCATGAATAACATATTTTTGTGCCGTGCAAGATCTTTATATCTATATAAATAAAATTTAAAATCTGCCTGTCTGTATGTGTGTGTTTGTCTCATAATCAAGGGAGAACGGCTGACCGAATTTCAAGAAATTTTGGGTAGTCATGAAATAGCCCCATATAAAATTTAGTCTATGTTTCGATTTTCTAGGACCAAGTGTTGTCGAGATATTAATAAAAAAAAAAACTCACCATTAAACCTTTCACAGAGATATCATTATGCAGAAGATATTTTTCCCGCCAATTTATTTGAAGAAAATTATATCATGTCGCTTAACAACGGATTTAAATCCAATGTGTTTATGCGACAAACGATTTTTATTAAATCTTTTCCGATTTAAATAATAAAGAAATGTATATAAAATAAATTTCATCGAAATTGCATTTTCGACTGAATTATATCAAAGGTTTAAAGATTACTGTGATTATTGGTATTTTCAATTTATTACGTCATCTGTTTTATTTTGCAAAAACTGTTCTAACTCGTATCGGGTAATCTACTAATACACGAACACGGGTATATCTTCTAATCTACGAGAATATAAGTAGTACAGGTACTTCCCATAGTAGTACTTCCCATACAATTTTTGCGTTTCTATTTTGGCATATATTGATTCAATTTCATAATTTTTGTAAATTTGTTAAGAAACGGGACCAGGATGTTTTATTCTTCTGACTGCCTGTGAAGATAATTTTGTATAGCGATAATGAAGATTCTTAAACTTCCTTTTACCTTCCATTAATTTAAATATTTTAATAGAATGATTTGAATAACAATGTCTTTTAGAATACTATTGGAATTTTGCACATGATTGTGAATTTAAAGTTTCTTTATAATGTATATTCCGAACGAAGAATTGGTATACCGCTAGTAGACAATAAGAATATTGTTTACTTAGAAATTTCAGATTTTGTTTTACTATTTATATTGTGCTTGGGTGCAGAAACTAGATAAATATTAAGTCGAGTTATACAGATTGTCCTTGAAGCAGATATAGCTGACTCACATATTTTTGTCAGCAATACAGGAAGATGTTTTCGAAATCACAAATGATTAGTATAAGCGGAAAAAGGGGAGACATTATACGAATCACATAAATTTCTTGTCTTGCAACATGGTACACGTATGGTTTTTTATGGGGGACCAAAATTCGTCAATGAGAACCCAGTTGCAAATAGAACTCTTTCCTCGAAACTTGTTGCATGCAAAACCACGAGAGTCAGCGAGGAATACTTTCGAACGATTTTTAGTTTTACTTCAGTAGTAATGTAGATTGCAATTAATAGTTAACTACGCGGAACAGTTACATGTAACTAGATGACGTCACGTCGTAGGAGCCAAGGGGCGGCTGAAAATAGTTCTTGGACGGGCAACGAAATTTGATTTAAAATATAAACTTGTCGTTCCCCAAAATGTGCTGTCTTAGACAGCTGCCTATATTGCTTTTGCGGTAATACGCCTCTGCTCGATAAAGGGAGTGTTTCTTAAGTTAGAATCGCGCTCGCACTGCAGATAACAGCATCTAGAAACCAGTACATGGCGGCTGTTACCTGCAGTGGCGATTCGAATCCTACAATTTGGAACACTTAGAAACATATAAAGTGGATACTTCTATCTTAATATCCATATTTATAAGAAAAAGTAATTTATGAGCAATAATCCTTACTACGAAATTATCCTCGGCCGTCGACATGTCCGGCGCGTGTAACGCGAGAATTGTCACCATTGTTTTGAAGAATTTATCTCTGAACACTTTTCCATGTGTCTTACGAGAACTTTATCTCGAATCGAATTAATTGTTCTTCTATAAAAAAAAAAAAAGAAAGAAATAATGGAGTGGGCAAAGGGGAGAAAGAGGTTTATATGCGATCAATGGACAATAAAGATTTAAAGTAAACACAAAATGAGAATAAAAACAGCCAAACATACAAAACGCGGGTGTCAACACATTTCGCGCAGAACAATAGAATACCTGTGCCTAGTGATATTCTTTTGAATGATAAAGAAAACGGTTAAATTTTCTTGGTAAGCTTATGAAGTCTTAAATATATGAACTTCTGCATCTGGTGAAATAAAATAAACTGAAAAATAAAATTTCGTTAAAGTAAATTAATTGGTTACTCGTAAAACTAATTTCTCGACATCGCTGAAAATCAAAGGATTCTTTGATGTTACTGATTAAAATGAGCATACCGCATTTCATTGAAATCGGTTTATATTTTCATGGAAAATCGCGCTCCATGTTTTAAAAGTAAAATTTTTCCCATCGCGGAAGACGGCAGGAGATAACTCTTGAACAACAGTGTCCATTTATTTCTAATTAAAAGCATTTACAAAGCACGCACTCATTCGATAATAGTGAATATATTTAATTTTAACTTCTTTCTATTCATTTTAGCTGCAAGACGTGCAATACCTTGAAAGGCACATGTTAACGTTCTGCAAATGATATCATTCGCGATTGTATAAAAATAACATATGAAACGGTTGTATCTGTACCAGTTTTTAATAATTACATTTTTTTTTTCAAATTTTCGAAAAGTTGAGGGGCTTTTTCTGTCTGTGATTAATGATAATCAATGTACCTATGACGATCACCGATTGAAATAATTGTACCAATTTCATTCGATTTTATCAATGGAGAAATATTGAGGCCAGACCCGCAGACAGATACTGGATTTTTGCCCCACCCCCAAACTCTACTTTCCTTTCGCATGTACTATGTATTACATGTTTTTCGCCACCCTACAAGTTGCATAGTATCACTGAATTATTCAGGCACTGGAAATTAAAGGAATATATTTTCTGATAATGAAATACATATATGAAAAGTATGATGTGGGCAGCACATGACTTTCTCTATATAATACAATGAATTTACTTTTTTTAAAGTGAAAGAATGATGTAGCCAAGACGCTTCTTTACGGGGTGCCTGCGTCTAAAAGACACTTACCCCCACATCTAATATAAGAGAAAAGTCCTTTTGCTATAGCCAGTGATGAGCTGGTGTTGTGCACTCAGCACTTGAAGGGTGCTGTTCTTTTACATGAGATTCTGTCTTGGATGGCTGATCTGACGAGTAGGTTGCAAAGGGGCGGGAAGGATTGGGACCGTGAAAACAGTCAGCCAATCAGAACGATTGGATTGAGGAAGGAATTGAGAATAAGCCACGGCACAATGGTTTTAACTTTGAACTGTACATTGGGCGCTTTTCCGGATGACAACATGTAAAACTATTTAGAAGTACCCAATTAACTTATATTTCACGCAACTTTAAATTGACAATTTGCAATATTGATACCATCCGCAATAAACAATGCAGTCTATATATTAAACTATTTTAATAATTAATTCATCCTTTCGGGATCATTCTCATTAATTTAATATCATTTGTGCAAGTTTGATGATAATTTCGTTAAGCTTGGGCTATTTTTAGAGTGACGTCCATCTGCCTGTCTGTGGTCGAATTCTTGTGCAAACGATAGCTGCCACAAATATCTGTACATCTGCAGAACACTTTCAACCCTGCCCTTTTCAAGCACTTAACCAAGAAAATGGGAATTTTCAAGTACTTGCACGGCCTTGAAAATGTTAATTTAAAATCCAAGTACTTTCCCAATTTTCAAGCACCCGTATGCACCCTGTTGCACTGCGTCTCGTACTATGTTGCTCAAATATGCACTAGAAAAAGGTTTTTCTAATGCTGTTTTGCATCTCTAGTGTAGAGTGTTGCTATGTGTCTTCAGTGCGTGGACAGCAGGTAGCAACAATTGTTCAAATTGAACCGCATTTTGCACGATGCAGCATCAGGCAGTGGCGAATGCTGCGGTATGGCTAGTCGAGCGCTAGTCAGACCAGTAGAATTGGAAGAATAATTAAAATAAAACTTTCTGTATTTAACAAAACATTGCAACACTTTGCTTGGAAAATTGGAATTAGATGCGCATACATCTGTAGCCCAAAGAAACAGTTTATCAGCGCCTTCGTTCACGTTCATTTCAACGGAGAGGCGGAAGTGATGGCATGGCTGCCAAAATGCGGCGGAACTTCTGATTAAATTAGTGCGCCTGCGCATGTGGGTCTATGACAGAGGGATTCGTAGAACTAGTGCTTGGCAGAGTGCCAGGTGTTGCGGATGAATTTCAGCATTACAGAATCTCCAGAAAAATTTTCAACAAATAGCACTTTTAAGTAAATACTAGCCGAATACCCGTTAAAAATCAACGGTCCCACATTAAGCAACCACCGAATAAGGCAAATTTTTAAATAATTCCTGTTTCTTATTTATACGAAAAATCGAACATATTAGTGTGCGCACCCCTTAAAGTAGCAAATATTGAAAATCTGAAATTTCACACTTTCTTCCTTTCAAACTATCTACCCTTACACTAAATTTGATATCTCTATCTCATTCCGAAGCATGGATTTTTATCAATTCACTTTTCGAACGTTTTACTCTGGCGCACCTTCTTAAATGGACATTTTTGAAAAACTATATTCGTCTTGCGTATTTCCGTCAAATGATTAGCCCATATATCAAATTTCAAGCCTCTATTAAATTTTAAAGGAGTGATTTCTCATTTATTCTGTAAATCGAACGTTTTAGTGTGCGGCACCCCCTTAAGTAGAAAATATTGGAAATCTGAAATTGCACACTTTCTTCCTTTCGAGTGATTTACCCATACACCAAATTTGAAGTCTCTATCTTATCGCAAAGCATGCTTTCCCATCATTTTACTTTTCGAACGTTTTGGTGTGGGGCATCCCCTCTATAGAACGTTTTCGAAAAATTCGATTTTTCCAGGGGATTTTATCGAACGACTGAGCCGTGTACCAAATTGCAAGTCTCTATCTATTCGGGAAGTACCTAAAAGAAGCGTGACAGCAGTGGCGGCTCGTGAGCAACATGTAGAGGGGGGCGCTCATCTATGTATTTATGCCTATATATATGTTAGTAATATATATATATATATATATATATATATATATTATATATATATATATTATATATATTATATATATATGTATATATAAAGCATATGTATATACATATACGTATTTTGGGCATAGCAACGAGAGTATTAAAAATATAAACGACGGATGTATTAAGTAAAATAACGTACCTCCCACCTGCTCGCTCGTTCATAAAAAGCCTGGACACATGGAACGTATCTTTCCTAGTGAAAAACATTACATACTCCTAATTTAAGTAAAATTGTAGGGGCTAGTTAAACTAAAAGTTATGCCCAGGGAGTTGACTAAAAAATATGCATATTCTGGCGATACGTACTGATGGTTCAGACACTATAGCCACCCGTAAAATCAAAATCGGTGGATTAGGAGGCGAGATAGAAAATTGGGGGCTACTTCAATTTAAATATAAGCCTAGGGCCAATATTATAAGTCTAGAGCCAATTTGGGGGCTACCAATATAGTCGCCAGCGGTCGGGCCAAAATTTCCAGAAAAACGACGTCAGATAAAAGGATCATGTTGAAAATTTAATTTTTAAGTTTTTTAACAAATACTTAGAATTTCTTTAATTTTTAGGCATTTTTTAATGTTAAATAGCTGAAAAAGTGAGACAGCTGGGTAAGTCAACTCAAACTAAATGTCTGAAACAACACATTTATGAAAGTGTCACTAAAAATTGCCTATATGTCACAGTGTGCCAAAAATTGGAAACTCGTGACGTTTAAAGAATTATTTTGAAGTCAAACATATTGAAATTCGTCACCAGCAGATCAACAAGAGCATAGAAATAAATCCCTTCCGGAAGAACAGAACAGACAAACTACATCAGAAATGACGAAATGCGAAACAACTTCAATAATTAAGACTGGTGGGACAAACGATCCCTCAAACTGAGTGTCCTAAACAAGACACTTTATTCACGATGGCCAGAAACCCCTAAAATATCATAATCCCCCCCCCCTTCACCACACACGTACACTTTATTCTCTCATTTGTTCAAATGTTTATTTAAACTTCCAAATTTATAACAAAGACGAGAATGAGAACAAACACATTCTTAAATGTAGAAAATTGAAGCCAAATTAGCCAAACTGAGCCAATTTGAGAAGTCCCTCTTCATGTCTTTCTACTCTTCTGTTTCTTTTTGGCTGGGGCGCGCTCAGTCCCGCGACACAATCTACTAGTAAATCTGCAATGTCTGGTTTTTTTTCACGCCAAATTTCTAATATTGCTCCTATACCATTCTTTCACTCAGGAGATGCCGACGGTAGGGACGCGGCTTTAAAAATATCCCTGTATTTTCCCCTATGTGTTGAAAATTCTGTGCAATATAGCTTTCGTGAGTGGACTTTCTCCGAAGAAAGGTGTAGTGCTGCCATCTAGTGGCATTTTCATAACTTATTTTTAATAATTCTCGATTTAATTGAACCAAAAATTCAGATTTTTTCAATAGAAATTGTAATAAATCTGTATAACTAAAAAAATGATTTGGGGTGTTTACTCAATGGTGTCGCGCGTACTCGCGGCCCCCCCAATGGCCGCCACTGCGTGACAGACAGACAGACAAAGAGACAGACGGACACTTGGTAATTAGAATATATAGATTCTTTGCAGCGTTGAGATATTTTTTGCTTAGTTATACTATTATTTTAGTGATTGTAAATCAGCTTATTTTTTTTTCAAACCTTTTAAATAGTAAATGAGTTTGTGCTACATCAATAAAAGATTTATAGTAGTGGAAGAGCAAAATTCACTGTTAAGTAACTAATAAATATCAAATTAAAATTTCAATATCTTAATCTACATTGCTCAATAATTCAGTGTTGATACATAATTCATGTTCACTATTTACGCCTTTAAATAATAAATTGCGTGATGGGTTATAATTAGAGGAGTGCTTTGTTCGCGGCGCAAATTTACGCAATTTCTGTCCCTTTATCTAAAAGATCGTGATTTTAAGTCAAAACTTTTACCCCCTATAAGATAAATCAAATGTTAATCAATGTATCACAGCAATGAATGCATAGTTTATCAAACCTTTAACAAAAACGCCACCTCTTTAAATGATAAGCTTTAAATTTTTGTAAAGTCTAAAAATTTACAAGAAAAAAATATTATTCGAGGTACAGAGTTTTACAACAGGTATGTACACTGCAAGAAAAATTAATTAAAATGCTCACAGTTTTAATGACTGCATTGAAAAAGTTTATACTTTGAAATTTATTCACTGTTGGAATTTAATTTAACTTTTCACGGAATATGTACGAATTTTTGGAACTTTTGACGAATGCTCCATGAATTTTGTTGTTTATTTTCCACGATATTATTTATTTTTAACGAATTCCAGAACTAAGTTACAATATATAACGTAAAAATCTGATATGGGCGGCACATGACTTTCCCTACATAATGCAAGTATTTTACTCCTTTCCATGCGAAATAATTATGGACAAGATACAAGCGGTACAATGTTTCTAATGTTGAAAAGTATACACTGGCATTTGGTGCTTTTCTGGATGGCAACATGTAAAATTATTATACCAAATTAACTTATATTTCGCGCAAATCTAACTTGACAATTGGAAATATTGCTAGCCTGTTAAGCAATGTACTCCATTATATTAAAATATGTTAATAATTTGGCGTAATTTTTGTAACTTTAGCGTTATTTTTGCCTATTTGGTGACATTTTCGTCAATTTGGCCTCACATTAAAAAGTCGTCAAGGTGGCGATATTTCGCTAAATTAGTCACCAAATGTTTCGCTGCAAGTATTACATATTTGATGATACTTACTACTGTTTATTTTCATGTATTTTTTGAGATACATTTGTTTAAAAAAAGTGCAATATCTTAAAATTGGTTCAAGCTAGCTTTCTAAAGTTTGCGTCATTCGTTTCGTTTCAGAATAAAAATATATGTATAATATGATTACTTATTTAGCATTATTGAATATCTTGATTGTTTAACGATTTTTTCAAAAATTAATTCGGAAATTTGAGGGGGAGGGGGTCTTCTGAATGTTCGATTGCGTTTAAAATCAATAGGGCTCCAGTATTCACGAATCGTAATAACCGTACCAAACTAAGTTCAAAAAGCACCATTTGTACGTGTAATATCGCATCCACACATCACCTCAGAACGTTCAATTTTAGTTTAGGGATACTTGAAACGTGCTCTTCTGACGAAAACTGGAATTTTAATTTCCGATTACGTCACAATACTTTCTTTATACATCGTACTATGTAGAGAAAGTAACAATTTGTTCAATATATATACTTCAGCCTGGCGCCAGAAATCCTTTTGTCAACAAGTGTACAAATTACTGCTTCTGCTAACAATGGAATAGTGATCAATTTATGTGGACCGAAGGAGGCGCAAATTAGGTTAGGCGATATTTTCCCGGATACCGCGTCAAGGACAATAGAAAATTTGTGTCAGTCAAAGAAAATAAGATTTTCTGGTGTTATGCTTGGTAATATTTATTTAAATTATATTATGCTCGTATGTTTACGTTAAATTAAAAGCAATATACAAATTTTGTTATAAATACTCTTAATAATCCCCTTAATTAAAACAAACCTAATAAAAATATGGCGTCATAAGAAAATAGCCGTGAAAGGTCATTCTCTGGTAATGAGCAGCGCAACCGGTCAAATGGTACTGTTGGCTGCATTGCAAGTACAATGTTAAACGTTTGAAAGTTTCCTGTTGATGGCTGAACAGTTATTACACTAATGACATGGATTTACAGTCTTGCATAAATGAAGCGAGATTTTTAAATAGGAAACCCTGCGATATGGCTAAGCTAACTTTGACAGTCATCACAGGTTAAACACAGTCAAACTAACATAAATATAATTGCTTCTAACATTTTTACTCATTATCTTCTGTCATAAGCGTAGGCAGGGGGGGGGGGGGGGGGGGTAGGGCCGTAGCCAGAAATGTAATCCAAGAGGGACTGGAGTGGAATTCAAGGGGGGACGAAGGGAAATGCACTAAAATTTTAAATTTTAGTTTTTAATAAATAACTGCATTAAAAATATTTTAATTATAATTAAACGTATTATATCACATAATATTAAATTGACTAATTATTTATCAGTTGATAATGTATAACGTGATAATGTAGTACTCTATATAACTCTAGTACTCTATATACTCATCTGCTCGTCAGTTGGCAATGTATAACGGTGAAACTCGCAATAATACAAAAATACCCTAAATGCTATATTCTTACTAATGCTATATACCCCAAATGCTATATTCCCTAATGCTATATTACCAGAAATGCTGTATCAGTTTTAATTTTTAAAACTTTATTGAATATTTTTAAATTAAATATGTAAATAAATTGATGATCATCAATATAACCACAAATTCATCAACGAAAAAAAAATCTTAATTCTGTGCTATACAAAACGAAGTTTATAAAAAAATTCTGAAAAAGCAGCTCTTTGCAAAATTTGGAAGATATGATGTAGGAAATTTCATACAACTATAAAAGATTAAATGTTTCTATCAGAGGAAGCTGAGTATACCTTCTGGGGAGCTCAGTCCCCTGTCTGTCTACGGCCCTACAGGGGGGGGGGGGGGGTTGCAAAGAAGCCCCATTAACGGAAAAATTAAAATTATTGTCCATAGGGTCTATACTGGAAAATTAAATCCAGGACTGGTAACCCCCTTCCACCTTTTCGAGAGTCTGGCTACGCCTATGTTCTCTGCTGATGAGCTCTAGTAAAAGGGAAACCGACCAGGACTGTGAGGTTGGGTTATAACCCGAATAATTGAACTCAGTTGTTAGAACAAGTAATTAGGGATCGAAGATTCAAGACTTTCTTTGCTCAAAACATACTGTCACCCGAATGTCGTAGTTGACTGCTTTATATAGAAAGATAGATTGTGTCGTATCGACTCTTGCAACACCATCTCAATTTCCTGCATTTCAAAGCCATTTTGCAAAAATATTTTCTGTTCTGGTAGGCTAACATGCGAAAGTAGGATTTCGTTTTGAGTCTTTGTTTTTCACGAGGACGGCTGACGCCAGCGTTTGTCTGGAAGTGACGTGGCTGCGGTTGTAATTACTATACGTCACTGATGCAGGTGTCGGTTAGCCAATGAGGACATGATTGATGGGTGACGTAGGAGCCGTTCGAATCACAGAATAACATATACAGATATTTCACTCGACCTCAGCGCCCTCAACTGCCAACCAAAATATCAAGGTTGGCAGGCTTGGCGATGGTCTGTGACAGTTTTCGTCAAGACGTTCTGCTAATATAACCCTATTTGGCACTGAACGAAACACTTGGAACTTAGAACTTTGTTGCTTTGTTCTATCATCGCATGCACATCGCATGTTGTTTACACGTTTTAAACATACTTTCGCAGCTATTTTATGGATTACTAAAAGAAAAGGAATTACGCTTAAAAGGTATGTAATTTATTTTTATTTAAATAAAACATTATGCGTTATCTATCCCATATTTCATCCTATGCACGTGTTCATTATAAGAAATTGGTGCAGTATTATCACTTCCGCCTAGATTAAATTCTAAGAAACAATGGCATTATTAGTTAAAAAACCTTTTCCGCATTTATATAAAATGTATAAAAATTGATATTTAGATAGCTTTTTCTAGAGAAATTTGAATATAATATTGGATGTGTATATATTTTACATGCTTTTTACAAACTGACGTAATGTGGAAAATAATCCCCCCCCCCCTTCTAATTAACGATTAAGTTCGACACCTTTGATAATGCATCTATGTAAATTTGTTATTTAGTATAAAAATATTAGTGTATTTAAAAAAAATATATATATATATATAATAACAGCATCCCAGAATAAATTAAGAACTAAGCAATTTAACTATCTACACGCTAGTATACTTTTTAGGCTGAAAATATTATATAATATT
Organism: Amaurobius ferox; assembly: GCA_951213105.1. Lineage (NCBI taxonomy): Eukaryota > Metazoa > Arthropoda > Arachnida > Araneae > Amaurobiidae > Amaurobius > Amaurobius ferox. Next base: position 25,767 of record CATNUR010000245.1, read on the forward strand.
TTAGTCTTTTGGGTATGTTAGCTTGTAATTTTTGGTGTATAATGATTTACAGTGATGCAATGCGTCAATTTTTTATTTAGTTTATGATTGCATGAATTAAATATATATCTGTGTTTATATATTTAAAGTTAAACATATACAGATAAAAGTATTTTTAAATGCTGATCATGTTTGTAGTTTAAAAAATTATAAAAGTACAGTTCCGTATTTATTTATTTATTTATTTTTTGCCGCATTAACTTAAAATCGCCAATTGAGCGATAGTCGCCAAATCTAGCAGTCGAGGATGGTTGGCTCATCGAACGCTAGTGTCTATGCGAAATCCTATGTTAACGATGTTGCCATAGGTTCCTATGGGAGTGAACCTTCTGAATATAGTATTCTGCGGTTCGAATGACGCTCCTGGCATTTTGACCCTTAATCTCGGCGGTGAGCGGACACCCGGAGGGCACGGTATTTTATTTAATGAATTATTAAGTTCTCGAAGATTGATATTTAAAATGAGTATATTAAAAATTTTGGTATGTTGAATTGAAGTGTTCAACAAGAGGTAAAGGTCCTTGCCTGCCTCCATATGAAAATTATTATCCTTCGTGTTGGCATCTTTTAAGTTTCGATTCGTCAACCAAAGGTGAATTTATGCAATGAGTCCAATATTCGAGAAATGGTAATGCAGCACGAGATTATTATAAATGCATGCCTTGTGGTATAGAATTCAGCTCCGGAATTTTTGTGTCAGTATGGAAATGCCGGTCTTTAACTTTGGCCATCCACGGCCGGCCCTTCGTGTGAGCAAAAATGGCTGTTGGAGTTGTGTGTTCTTGCCTCCCCGGATAACCCTACTGTATTGTTGAAATGCTGAGTACAAGTAATCTGTCAGTACATTTTTAGTATTGATTTGAGCTGCATCGAGATTACTTATTATTGGACAAGAGTAACTACTGATGAACATGGATGTGCATATATGTATGTATTTGCTTATAATATCGTTAATTTCGATTTGAATAAATATTTATCATTTAATTAACTTGCTATGCTTTCCACTACTTGTTAGATTTATGTGTCGCTCTTTTCATTAGCATCGAACTATGGCTAACCAACCGATTCCTAGAATCGGCCAGGGAATAGAACTTGGACAACACAACGCATAATGATATTGGGTAGTAACTAAAAATCTATACGATCATTAGAACTCTTATAATTATTACCTACTAATTATATCTTGAGATAGACGGCAGTTGCCGATCTCCTATCTTATTCTCGACCTGTTCTTATTACCAAAAACCTATATCACTATTTGATGCCATGTAGGCACTTATAAGTTAGTAATCACCAATACGGATATTGCAATTTGATACCGTGAAAACCTATTCTACAATTGTGTGGTTAAAATTTCTGAAATTTTGTTTTGCAAGGCGTTCTTTAAAAATTTTTCTTTATTTTATAAAAAAAATTCTTTAAAACAAGGCAACAGGCCATTGTGTGTGAATGTTTTACTTTCCCTACATGCATAGTACAATGTATAGGGAAAGTATTGTGACGGGAATTCGAGTTTTCGACGGAAGAGCACGTTTCAATGCATCCTTGAACTTGAATCGATCGTTTCTGAAGTGATGCCTGCGTGTATGTGTGTGCATATCCGTGAGTCTGTGGAAACGATATCTCACGAACGAAGCATTTCGATCGAAATTTGGCACAAAAATTATAATCAGTGTATATTGGAAGCCTATTTACTTTAAATACAATCGAATGTTCGGAAAACTCCCAAATTTTCGAAAAAATTTTAGAATAAATCATCAAAAAATGAAAGCTTTTATTAATGTTACGTAAATAATCATTTCTTATATAATTTTTCATTACAAAACGGTTGACAAATTTTAGAATGCTAGTGAACCGTTCTCCAGATATTGCACTTTTTCAAATAAATTTATATATAGAAAGAAAAATCAAATAAAAAAAAGTATCAACTATTGTGAAATATGTTTACTTTTCATGTGTAATATGCGATAAACTTGTTAGCATCATTCTCGTGTACCTATTTCGTTCCATTCACGGGAGAAGATATTTTGTGCAAGAGTTTTGTATTTTGACGCCTAACAATTCGCCAACAGTCATTTATATATAAGAAATGGTCTTCTCCTCGTCTGTCAGTAACGCCTGGCGATAAATTTGGCGAAGGTGATTAATTTAGTGAAATATCGCCAAACTGGTCATGCCACCCTAGATTGACGAAAATGTCGTTAAAATTGCAAAAATGATGCTGAGTTAACGAAAAGGACACCAAACGAATGAATTCATAATTGAAATATTTTTATCTATGGATTATATTGCTTATTGTAGATGCTATTACTACTGATAAATAATTGTGAATTTAGAGTTTGAAATATAAGTTAATTAGGTACTTCGAAATAGTTGTCATCCGGAAAAGTGTCAACGCTACAAACATTGTGCCGTACATCCTATATATCATTTTTTTCACTGTGAAAGATGTAAATTCATTGCATTATATAGGGAAAGCCACATGCTGTCCACGTCGAACTTTTTAAATGGCCTTGGAATTATATATTCTACTTTTTTTTAGTAGCCCTTAGATAAAAATAAAATGTTTTACCCACCTCTGCGTTATACTGCAATATGAGTAACTACCACGTATTCTTATCTTTCAGCTCACGCCCCTTTAAACATAAACCTATCATCTCCAAGCGCTAAACTTTCGAAATTACAGAGAATGCTCTAATACATACGTTTTACGTTTAAAATGTTGACTGGGGAAAAAAAAAAAAAAAAATCTTAGAGAGATTAGAAAATTTGAAAATAAGAAATAAAGAAGAGCCACAATTTTTTGTTTGACGTCGATGACTTTCTTTTTCCAACGGAGATATTTCTGTCAGATTTCCCAAAACCTAAAAAAGGCGAAAACAAGAAAAAAGAAAGGGAGGGGGCCGAGATGATAAGGAGAAATTGGAAACTGCTCTTTTATAAACTATACAATTTAAATAACACAGGGAGTCCTGTGTTATTTGCGTCCAATTTTACAATCTTGTAAAATTGGGGATCATAAAACTAAAAAATGCCTGCTGGTTTTTACAGGAATTTTGAAGCTCTCAATTTAAAAATGACCTCAGATTTGCTCCACAACTTGCAATCAATCATTACTTGTTATTTTTCACAACTTGCAATCAATCACAACTTGTGTTTTTGCACAACTTGCTTTGACGTTTTTACGTTGTAACTAGTAGTTAAGCCTGCCAAAGACAGGGAAACTAAAACTTAGAAACTAAAAAATAAGTTTTACTTTGTTTAATAATGCATGGCGCATAGCTCCGAAAATTATCATCTTGATTGAAAATTAGAGCAGTAAAGTTCTGTTCGATGGTTAATACTACTATAAGTATGCAAAGTTTCAGCCTTTTAAGTCACAGGGATGTTTACGGAGGGTATGGAAAGACTTTTCGACTCTACATTTCATCCCTCTTCGTGTAACTTTTTCATGGTCTTCATGTCTTGATAGAAATACTCTTCCTGTTCCTCATTTATTGCGCACTTGGGGGAAAAAAAAAGTCCTAGTATGCATTCAAGAAATGAATTTTAATACTTCTTGATCAAGAGCATTCTAAGGCTATGAATTCTAGCATGTTTTCCACTGTGAGTAAATGTTCAAGGTCCTTATTATTTCCAAGGGACTCACTTTGTTACCACAATGCTCATCGATCATGAGCATTCTAAAGCTTTGAATTCTTCCAGCATGTTTTCAACTGTGGGTGCAGATTCAGAGCCCTTATTATTTTCAACAAACTTTGCAACCACACCTTTCAGATTAACAAATGTATATATTGTACGTATTTGTTTTGATATACTATTGGAACAGTAACGCCACTTAGAAATTCCTCATAAAATCCTCCTATTTTTGGTTAGCGGTTAAAATAAACATACCAATTAAAAAAAAAAAATCTGATGTGGGCAGCACATGACTTCCCTTGCAGACTCAAATTCATATTTTCTTTATTTCTGTAATAATTTATTAAATTGAGTTTAATTGCAAAAAATAACACAAAATTTGCATTTTTAATTAAATTTCTGTTTTTATTTGGTAATTGGACATTTTCCCAAAAGTGGCATAATTAAATGCGAAAAATCTCAAATATCTCGAGAACGGTTAGTTCTAGAGTAATAGAGTTGTTCTTATTCTTTTCCTCATCAAAAATTACGTATAAAACAAGTATTTGATATATTTGAACATACGAGTACGTAGCTTTTTTTTAGATTTTGGCGATTTTTGAGGGCCATTTCGTAAAAAAAGGCAGGTTGTTCTTTTCCGAATAATACCAAAATCTAATCAGCACCAGAGTATCCCACAAATAACTTATCTACCAAATTTTGTGAAATTTGGTCAATTAGTATTTTAGCTAGTATGGATACATGACATTTTTGCGGACCATTTTGTAAAAAATGGCAGGTTGTTCTTTTCCGATTAATACCAAAATCTAATCAGCGCCAGAGTATCGTACAAGTAACTTATTTACCAAATTTTGTGACATTTGGTCAATTAGTATTTTAGCTAGAGTGGATACATGAAATTTTTGCGGGCCATTTCGCCAAAAAAAAGGCGGGTTCTGTTTTTACGGATCATACCAAAAACTAATCAGCACCAGGGTCATATACTCAAGTGACTTACCTACCAAATTTTATGAAATTTTACCAAATTTTATGAAATCATTGTTTATTTGGAAATTATTTATTTTCAAACTGCTGAATTAATTAAGTTTTATAAAATGCTACTAATATGTTGATTCGTCATCAACAAATCGTATTCCATGTGGGCAATGTGCTTGCCACCTTTTTTCCCACAAATGATTTATTTGTATCTAAAACTTTTTGTTCTGGTGACCATTCGGATGACGTCTCGTTCCCCCCGGAGAGGAGAAAAGTTATACATATCGAACTAGATAAAACTATCCAGTTCGATTATTATTAATCAAACATTAATTTCTATTTAACAATCTATTATTATTCAATTATTCAAGCTCGATTTAAATTCTTATGCTTAGAGTGAATTTAAATGCTAATTCAATGTCTTGAGAGGTCGAATAATGACAGCGCAATGGTACTTTAGATCCCTCGGCCCTTTTGAATCATACCTGGTTAAATTATTCACCTCACAGTTTGAGGCTTGGACTGTTTATTCATAATTCAATCTCTTTGACGCAGCCTCTCTCATGGACACTCTCCGACCTACGTCCAGTTAGAAGTCTTGCAAAAAGATCTCAAGATTAGGCCACTTTTGGAATATGTCAAAAAATTATCGCTTGAATTTCACAGAGGTCTCAGAAGTGTGAATAATAAATACCACGCTTGACAATATCCCACTGTACCACCCCAGGAACGTGAGAGCGCCTTCCCCCGCGCTCCATTTCTAGTATTTGACTTCTAACCTTCGAGGAGTAATCAAGTAGAGAAAGCCTCGGTTACCCTAACGAAAGACCGAAACCGTTGTCATGTGACTTCAGGGACTCTTCCCGCCCAGAGCGTTCCGTTTCCCCTGTAGTTCAATGGGAGGAGGTGAATGGCAAAGCGTCCTTGAAAGAAAAAATATATATTTTTAATTATTTCTGCTCCCCTTAAGCTTTGGAGGATAAAAAAATTGGAGGAGATATTGCTGAGCTTCATGAAGAAATTATTCCATCAATGTAATTATAAAAAAAAAAATTCATTATAATATCTTAAACTGCGTTTTACAACATTTTGGCGGTTTTGGAAAAACGCCAAAATGCGAAACCGCGCGTTTTGGATGCGTACAAAAAATAGTTTGTGCTTCCTAAGATATAGTTTTAAGATTGCAATCGGGGGTATTTTTTACATCCCCGGATATCAGAAATTATTTTTTTTTTAATTTCGGTATCCCGCGGGTTAAAAATATCCTTCTACTCCAGTTTATAGATAAAGAAGATATATTTTAATTATCTTACGTTCTGATTTATTTGTCTATAAATATTACGTGTATGTGAACGGTAATAGCATGATTAGAGAGTTAATACGTAGATTAAGATTCTTAAAAAAGAGAAAAAGAAAGTTGTGTATAGCAATGAACAAACTTCCACAATGGCACACTTTTACAATTTTCTGGAACTACTATAATGAGCCGTTCTAGCACGACCGTCCCAAATCTGGCGCTCATCTGTAGAACCCAAGGTCTAACCTTGTGTAGAACCGAGGGGGGACATACTGGTCATGCTTTTAAGATGGCTAAAGAAAGGAAAGGCTACCTCTAGTGATTCTAGCTCTTTACTTCTAACCATATCTGTACTTCTCCCTTGATTTTGGGAACTCGCGAATTGTTGACCAGCCCCCCCCCCCCTCTGCCCAGCTAGTGTTACTCATGTTCAAGGCCCTGTGCCCCTCTTCCCAACTTATCTTTCTCTATTTCTACTGGAAGGCCTCTGTCTTAGGCATCAGTTTCTTCTTTTCTAAAGACTTGGAGAAGGGCACGACTTCGGTCGTCCCTCCCCAAGCACAACTTAGATTTAAGCTTTATCCATTTTGTGAAACACCTTTCTCTTATATCTTTTTCTCATCGCTAGAAGTTTAAAGGGAGGAACATATTATCCTCTCCTGGGCACTTTTCTAACCCCGTCCTTCAGATCTTGAGATGGACATTCTCGTCGCAGCAGATCGACAATATAATGCATCTACACAACATCTCAGGTAGGTGCATTCGTTCTTGATTTATCACCGTGTCCACACTTCGCACATACACGCGAATATAAACGAGCCATCATTCCAAAAGTGTTCTAAATAAGTTCAGGAGGTCTTAAAACGTGCTTATCCGTCACAATCTCGAATTCAGAAATGTCCTAAAAACAATACTTTCTCTATGCGATAGAATGAGAAAGTAAATGTTTGAATTCGGACCATGCCTATAGATACATATGCATAGCACGGAATGCAATAACGAAAATTTCAGGGGATGTGATGCGAGAATACAACTAGAAAAACTAGTGGAAATAGCGAACTCGTAAAATGAGGGTTTTTACTATTTTTGGAATTCCGGCGATCATTTTGTTACACGGGGTGGCATCAACTGTATTGCAGGAACGAGAACTGCTTTCTAAGTATAGTTAGCAAAGAAGTTTCAGGTGGAAAGTAATATTCGCCATCACAGGTTGTTGAGTATGGCGAACACGTTCTGAAGACAGTACGGCAAAATCAGAGTAGCCGATCGCTCGATCGAAACTTCCAAGATTATTGCGTCGTAAAGAATAAAGCGAAAAACATCCATTGTTCAATTCGAATCTTCATGCATAAATTTAAAGATGAGAAGTCTATATAATAATTGTTTAATGTGTTTTTGTCTTTCTAGATCCTCTAGAAGCCCTCCTGGTGACCTAGAAGACCGAGTATCAGCGCATCTGTTATGTCAACTATAGGACAGAACCAAACGAGGTCGGATTTTCCATTCCAGAGAAAAAAAGAAAAAGGAGAATGAGAGAAAAGAAAGAAGGAGAGGAGAATAAACAGACAGGAAAAATAAAAGGAGAGGAGAGAGAAGAAATGGAGATGAGGAGAAAAGAGAAGCTGAGAAAATAGAAAAGAAGAAAACGAGAAAATAAAATAAAAGAAAAAAGGGAGAAAGAAAAAGAGGATGAGGAAAAAGAATAGGGAGGAGCATAAAAGAAGAGAAAAAATATAATAAAAGGAGGAGGGAAAAAATAGGGAGGAGAATATAAAAGAAGAGAAAAAATATAATAAAAGGAAAGGAGGAGGGAAAAAATAGGGAGGAGAATAAAAGAAGAGAAAAAATATAATAAAAGGAGGAGGGAAAAAATAGGGAGGATAATAAAAGAAGAGAAAAAATATAATACGAGTGGAAGAAAATAAGGAGGAGAAAAAGAGGGAAAAGAATAGATAAGATAAGCAGAAAAAACAGAAAAGAAAAAGAGGAAAGAGAAGCAGAGAAAAAAGAAGAGAGAAGATACGCTGCAGAGAAAAAAGAGCAGAAGAATGAGGATGGGCCAATCCCTTCCTATGGTCGAATATCATCCCCCCCCCCACTCATATATAACATACATACTGTTTATTTCTATTAAAATACACACATTTTAAACGCACAGATTTCCAAAATATAAAAACGCAACGACATAAGCGACAAGGCATCGTTATTAGACACATTGATCGAGCACAAGTCTTAAGAGTAAAATGTCAGTTCTATTCATACGACAGGGTATTAAACCAATAATTGCCTGCTGCTAAGAGCACTCAATATATGTCTCGGGTATGCTAATGAGGACATTCGGGATCGACAAGGGCTAAATATGTTTTTAATCAAAAATTCCTACCAGCGATAAAATCGATAATAATTTTAGAGTGGGAAGAATTGAGTTGTTGGTACTCGTATAGTAACTTTTCTAGACAATGGGAATAGATTTCGAAATTTTTATGCCGGTGGCTATAAAAAAAAATCTGATGTGGACAACGCATGACTTTCCTTATCCAATGAATTTACTACTTTAACAGTAAAAACAATAGGTTATTCTTATAGTAGACTAGCAGCATACCCGTTCTTCGAACGGAGTATATAATATAAAAAAATTATAATTCGAAATCATGTCAAATTTTGTTAAAATATGAAATTTATTGCTCATAAAGAGAAGTTTAAGAATATCTGTTCTCACTATGCAAAATTATTTTCACGGGCAGATCTGAAGAATAAAACATCCTGGCTCCTTTTGTAAGCAAATTTACAAAAAAAAAAGGAATTGAATCAATATATGCAACCCCGTACTACTTATATTGTCGCAGATTAGAAAATATGCCAGTGTGTTAGTAGAAGCTTACCCGTATTGCAATATGTGTCTCAAAATTATTTGCCAAAATAAAAGAGATGACATAAAAACTTGATAGTATCAAAAATCCCCGTAATCTTAATACCAGAAGGTCGTAATTGATTCGAATATATGCCAATATATATCAAAATATATGCCAATATAACTGTACTACTTATATTCTCGTAGATTGGAAGATATACCCATGCATTTGTAGAAGATTACTCGTACAACGTACTATATATGAGTTTCAACAATTTTCGTCATAATAAACAATTCTATAATAATTTGAAAATATCAGTAATCCCTGAATCAACAGTCCCCGAAAATATCAATAATAATGATGTTTAAACCTGAAGACCGTAATTGATATTATCCAGTCAAAAATTCAATGCCAATGAAATTTATTTTATATACATATTTTTACTATTCAAATCGGAAACGATTTAATAAAAATCATATGCCGCATAACATATTGGATCCGTTGCTAAGCGACATGATATCATTTGCTTTAAATAAATTGATGGAAATTATATCATCTGAATAATACAATCTCCATGGAAGGTTTGGCGACATTTTCGTCAATTTAGCTATAACTTAAAAAATCGCCAAATTTATCGCCAAGTGGGACTGTAGAACTGATAGTCCCATTTTGCGACAAATTGACGAAACATCATCACAATACTATCCCCTAACAAAACACAATTAATTTCATTTATTAAGCGCGATTTAATCAATTTCATGATATTTTTATGGATTTAGAAATATTTTTACCAATTTGGTGATATTAAAAAAATTCCTTAAATGTGTTACTAAGTAGGATGGATGGACTGACCGACAAATGCTACACAAACATCATTTCAGCACTTTATTTTAAAAAAACAAATTTAATTTTTATTGATTTGGGTCATTTTTAGAAATTGGGAGACATTTCCACTAATTTGGTAAAGTTTAAGAAAAGTTACCAAGTTATTTAGAGATATTCCTCTAAATTCGTAGCTCTGAATTTGCAGATCTGAAGGATAAAATATCCTGATCCCGTTTGTATATACTAAATGAAAACAGAAAAATTGTATTATAAGATACATACACCCGTTCTACTCTTTTTCTGCTTCAACAATCGGCTAAATGAATTTATTGGGTAAACACAATATATCAGTTTATTAGCTAAACAATATATGAGCTTGAAACCTCTTTGCTAAAATAAATGAAAGTGATGTACGCAGTCCGCAATATATATAATTAAAAGAACAATCAAACCGTTCATTTATAAAATATATTTTTACATCCATTTATTTATTATACAAATAATAAAAATAATAATAGATATTAACAACACATTTAATTTCATTCCGTTGCCGAGCAACATGATATAAGATAGAATCTTCCTCATAAAATGCGAAATTAAATAGCCATTTTGATATCTTTATACTTTACATCGTTGAGTAAAAGCTTGTGAGAGATGAACCATGCAGGTAGATTTTTCCGTTTAAATTCATGTTTCAAACAATTTATGTTTTCCGATAGTGACTAATTAATGCAAAAGTCCTGCACCAAACTCGGAAATAAAGTTTTATTTCATTTTGGCGTTTTAAACAAACGATTTTCATCCTTTCCGTTTGGATAAACCACGGAGTTGGAGAGTACATCTCCTAAGAAGAAGTTCCGTTTTTCATTAATATCTCGATAACCTCTGGTCTTAGAAACTCGAAACTTGGACAAATTTATGGGGGCTATTTCAAGGCTATCCACAAAAATTCATTAAATTAGGTTCAGCCGTTTCCCCGTGATGATGAGACAAACGAAAATTTCGTTTTTTACTAATATCTCGAGAACCACTGGTCGTGGAAACTCAAAACATGGACTAAATTTTAAGTGGGGCAATTTCTAGGCTACCCACAAAATTTCATCAAATTCAGTTCGGCCGTTCTCCCGTGATGATGGGACAAACAGACAGACAGATTTTCAATTTTATTTATATAGATATATTCTTTCCAAGTTATTGAATTTTCGTCAATAAGTCGCCATTTTCATTGATTTAGCCTCATTTTAATCCATTTGGCGAGTTTTTCGTCAATTCAGCAACATTTAAACAAGTCGCCAAGTTGGCGACATTCCACCAAATTCGTCGCCAAAATCTCGCCAAGCGTTATGGATAGAGAAATAAGTTATTCTCACAGCAGATAAATGACTATCGACGTTCAAATACAAAAGTATTACTCATAGTATATTTTTTCATGAATGGAACAAGGTAGATCCACGAGAATGATGTCACCCAATTTATCGCATGATATTACATATGAAAAGTGAACATATTTCTCAATAGGTAATACTTTTTTTTATTTTACATGATTTTTTGATAACTTTTTTTTAAAAATCTGCAATATCTCGAGAACGATTAATGCTAGCGTTCTAAAATTTGTGTCAATCGTTTTCTAACGAAAAATTGCATAAGAAACGTCTATTTGCGTAACTTTATTAACTGTTTTGATTTTTTAATGATTTTTTCAAAATTTCACTCGAAAATTTAGGGATGTTCTGAACATTCGATTGCGTATAAAAACAATAGGATTCCAGTATTCACGGATTGTGATTTTGTACCAAATTTCGTTCGAATCGGTTCATTCATTCGTCAGTTATCATCTCCACAGATTCACACACACACACATCACCTCAAAATGTTCGATTCGTGGTCTGGGATGCTTGAAACGTGCTCTCCCGTCGAAAACTCAAATTCGAATTTTCGACCCCGTTACAATACTTCCTTATACATTATACTATGCATATAAGGAACATAAAAATAGTCTGTGGAGAAAGTCGTGTGACCGATATCAGATTTTTACTTTTCTTATATACAATAATGTATAAGGAAAGCATTCTGACAGGGTCGAAAATTCAAGTTTTTGACTTGAGAGCACGTTTCAAGCATCCCTGAACACGAATCCGACGTTTTTGATGTGATGTCTGTGTGTGTGTGTGTGTGCGTCAGTGAGTCTGTGGAGACGATATCTCACGAACGAATGAAGCGATTCGAACAAAATTTGGTACAAAAATCACATTCAGTGAATACTGGAAGCCTACTGTTTTACACACAATTGAATGTTCACAACCCACTTAAATTTTGAAATGAAATTTTGAAAAAATCATCAAAAAATTAAAACATGCAATAAAGTTACGTAAATAATCATTTCTCAAGTAATTTTTCATTAGAAAACTATTGACATAAACTTTAGAACGTTAGCATGAACCGTTCTAGAGGCATTGCACATATTTCAAATAAATGTATCAAAAAATCACATAAAATGCATAAAAAGTATTAACTAATGTGAAATCTAGTCACTTCTCATATGTAATATTATGAGATAAATTTATTATCATCAGACACTTTGAGTAGTAGCATTCTAATTTGACGCCATTAGTCGTTTATCTACTATAAGAATAAACTATTTCTGCATCCACAATGCTTGGCGAAACTTTGGCGACGAATTTGGCGGAATATAACCAACTTGGCGAGTTTTTTAAATGTTGCCAAATTGGCGAAAATATCGCCAAATGGATAAAACTGAAGCTAAATCAATGAAAATGAAGACTAATTGATAAAAATTCAATATATTGGAAAGAATATAATAATCTACTATAAGAGAAGATACTTTGGGTCATAGTTTTGTATTTGGACGCCAGTCGTTTATCTACTTTAAGAATAACCTATTTCTCCAACCATAATGCTCGACGAAATTTTGGCGACAAATTTGGCGGAATATCTCCAACTTGGCGAGTTTTTAAATGTCGTCAAACTGATAAGAATTACCCTCAATGAAAATGACAATAGATGACAATTCATTATTTTGGAAAGAACATAAGAATAACCTATTTCTCCTTTTATATTGCTCGGCAGAATTCTGGCGACGAATTTTGGGAGCATGTCGCCAACTTGTTGAGTTTTTTTAAATGTTGCCAAATTGATAAAAAATCTTATGGATAAAAATGACCTCAAATGGGATGCAATGTTTTTGCAAATTTTTAATTCCGTCATATGATGGGCATATCTTTTACTATATAAGAAATTATCTTCTAAATATCGCCAACTTGGCGATATTTAGCCCCACATTGACGAAAATATCGTCAAAATTGCAAAAATGATGCCAAGATAATGAAAATGACGCCTAATTGATGAAATTATTATTAAAATATTTAAATATATGGACTATATTGCTTACTAAGGATGATATCAATATTGATAATTGTTAATTTAGAATTGCGTAAAATATAAGTTAATTGGGTGTAAAATCTCGTAGTTTTACATGTTTTCATCCGGAAAAGCGCCAAATGTACAATTTAACGTTACAAACACTGTGCCGTGAATTTTTTCATCACTTTTTTCCATTAAAGAAGTAAATTCACTGCATTATATAAGGAAAGACATGTGTTGCCCACATCAGATTTCCCCCCCTATATTTGTATTGTTGCAAAACGTGATACCTCCTTTTCTGTCTTGAAAGCATCTTAACTAGAAAGTAACATTTACAGTTACAGATTGTAATCAGGGGAAAGTCTGGATCCCTTGACCGTGGCGACAATTTGGCGAAGCTATTTCATCTGCCTACATCCTCACTTTTCTTCGATAATTTTGATTAATATGAATTTCAGATAATGATAAGATTTTGAAACTGCCAACACACTCCATTTGGTTCAATTTCGTGTGGGAAAAAAAAAATATTTTTTACTTTTCCGTGAGCCACTGTTGTGTTGGGAGGTCATTAAAAATCATTTTTTTTTTCATAATGTATTTTTTATTTTTTTATTTTAATTTTAATTTTTACTTTTAGTTTTCCTCCCTCATCCACCTTTTTATTTATTTTTTGACGTAATTGGAACATAGATCGACGCGTTAGAATCAGAAGACCATTTCATTGAATCATTCATAAACATTCCTTTATTTTCAACAAAAATTTCGTTTTCATGACATTGAACTATAATTCGCAAAGAGAATGCACAAAAAGCGCAAAAAACATAGTCACGAAATGACGTGAAAATTCGAAGTTTCAGCTCTTTCCGTGCTCTGGGAGTCGAGAACGAGCCCGTTAAAAATGTTGTACGGAAATACAGACAAAGAGAGTTAATAACGTGAATTTAATAAGTGTAGGTAAAAATGATATCAGCCGGTTTCGAAGATAATAAAGAGGTTTTTTCGTCAGGATAAACGGGACACAGTACTAGCAATCAATGAGTTTGTCAAAAAAAACAGTTGTATCACGATATTTTTTAATGCTCCCCAGTACATTTTTAACACTTTACAACAAAGTTGAAAAGTGTTTATGACTTTGTTCATTCTGTCTGTCTGTCTGTCCGTTAGCACGATAACTGCCGTAAAAATGACTTAATCAAACTGAAATTTTAGTATGTTGTTCAGACGGTCTGTAGAACCTATGGGAATATAAATGAATAATATCAGCCAATTAGTTTTGGATTGAACCCGGGTCGAAAAAATGAAATACATTGAGCCCTATGGGACCTAATTTTTCAAATATTTTTTAAGCGGATTTAAAATTCACAAATTGCTTCGAAAATTTTAGATAATATTCAAATTGTTCCATAAAATATGTAAAAAAAAATTCAGCGAAATATATTCAGTAGTTTTTTAAATAAAAATTAAAATAATAATTACACCTCTTATATGAAGCGATCACGTGACCATGATATGAAACGATCACATGACCCACTTCAAAATGATATATGGCATCCATCTTGTTTCAAAATCGTGATTTTTTTAAGTTCTTTTTAATTCATATTGAGTGTTGTATCCGTCCTAAAACTACTTTATTTTTGCTTAAATTCTGTGCGTGTACATACTGAAACAACGCAATGACAATATATTTGAGTTTAAATGCTCATCTAAATTTGATTATTTCTACAACTAAGCCTATTTTTCACCTATGTAAAATGTAAACAGCAAAATATATAGAATGAGTTGTATTAGAATTCCTGTATTTTTTTAACACAAAATAATTTAGTTCATGGAGTCTGCATGGCTGATATGAATGAAATATTAATTGATTTCATAAAGAGAAGGACGATTTTTTTCGATGAAGTTTCAAGCATAGTTTAATTTTTTGTAGCTCCATGGTCTTAAACAAAATGTTTAAATAAAATAAATTATTATAGTATTGTGATGAATGAAATGAATGGGAGAAAGTTATGAATGAAATGCTGTTTTTATAGAGAGATCCAGGCGTGTTATTTTTTCTATGACGTCATTTGAATGAATTTCAGTTGTTTTCGATGAAGTTTTCAAATATAATAAATTATCGTAGTATTATGATAATTCTAAAACTATAACCGAGGAATGTATAACATTTTAGAGATGTTTAAACCAGGCAATTTATATTTCAATGCCGTCATTTGAATGAAGTTCATTTTTTTCGATGAAGGTTTAAGTTTTCAAATATAATAAATTAATGCAGTATTGTGATAGGTTTCAAAATATTACCGAGGAATGTATTGCATTTTAGACTTGTTTAAATAAAATTGCATTGAAGTTGGAAAGTGTTTCATAATCAATGCTTTAAGCATGATTGATCTTTGTTTTTTTTTTAATACTTCTCAAGAATCAAATATGCAAGAAAAAGAATTCTTGTTTAAAGTCAAGGGCAACTAAACTAAGAGCAGAAAATCCCGCAAAATCCTTTCGGTAGAGAGGAACTCGAGAAATTGACACAGCTTGTTTAGAACCCACGCATCTGTATGAAACGTAATTACATAGCAACACTTCGGAAGCGAGTTCGGCTTTTATCTCAAATTAGACACTTCCAGAACTTCAAAAGTTGGTACATTTTCTAATACTGTCCCAGGACCAAATACACTAAAGAATAAATTGCGTAGCCCGTAGTTACAAGATTGATTCGGAAGTAAGGGTGGGGGAGAATGCGATCGTCGATTGGGTCACATATACAGAATCCAGATCTTTATGAGTATATTTATACTTCTTCACATGCATACTTATACGTACTCATGTGTATACTTATCAATTTTTCTCGATTTAGAAAACAATAATAACGTCCGTTTTAATGAATCGGGGAATGTCTGCTTTTAATGTGAATAACATGAAATTATCTGGGTTGGGGGTGTGGCGATTGGGCGTCGCCGTGGTCCCGAACCAGGGACCTGATGCTTCGTAGACCGATATTATAATCACTGAGCAAAAGCTAGCTCCTCCTCTGTTCTTATAATTCGGGTATTGGCGGTGTGGCATCTTTTTGATAGATGTCTTTGCTGCCGCACACTCCCCTCGCTGATGAGGAAGTCAACCAGGAAGGGAGTGTCAAGGCTTCTGACTCCTTGTGGTGCTGCCATCTCGTGCTGAGTAGCGAAGTCGTTGGAAAGGAAGGTTGCGTTTTTCAAACGTCCAGTCATCATTGTGGTGATTGTGCGTCGCCGTGGTCCCGAACCAGGGACCTGATGCATTGTAGACCGACATTATAATCACTGAGCAAAAGCTAGCTCCTCCTCTGTTCTTATAATTCGGGTATTGGCGGTGTGGCATCTTTTTGATAGATGTCTTTGCTGCCGCAGGGGTATCTTTGGCTCAAATCGAAGAGTAATGAAAAATGTAAACACTTTGAACGTCCACGTCTACGAAACTAGATATGAACTAGCCGAATACCCGTTGAAAATCAACGGTCCTACAATAGGCAACCCCCGAATAACGCAATGTTTTGAATAATTCGCGTTTCACATTTATTCGGAAAATCGAAAATTTTGGTGTGCGGAACACCCTAGAGAAGAAAATATTGGAAAACTGAAATTGCTCACTTTCTTGCTTTCGAACTACCTACCCGTACACCAAATTTGAAGTTTCAATACTGAAGCATGCAATGTTATCATTTCAACTTTCGAACGTTTTTATGCGGCGTTTTTTTGCCCTCTTAAATGAATATTTATGAAAAACTCTATTCGTCTTGGGTTTTTTTATCAAATGATGCCCATATACCGAATTTCAAGCCTCTATCAAATTTAAAAGTAGGCGTTTTTCATTTATTAAGAAAATCTAGCATTTTGGTGTGTGGCAAATATTGGAAATCTGAAATTGCACACTTTTTTTTTCCTTTCGAACGATACACCCATACACCAAATTTGAAGTCTCTATCTCATCGCAAAGCATGCTTTTCTATCATTTCACTTTTCGAACGTTTTGGTGTGCGAAAAGTGTGTTAAAAATGTGGTTTTAATTTCTATATTTTAATATTTCGAACTATTTTACTTTATGAATCTCTCCGGCAGTCCCAATGGTTACCTTACACCTTTCTGGTAGGTCGGACGGTCTGGGTCTTAACTTTATGAATCTCTTTTCATTTATCTGTACCGTGATTCTATTAGTAATTTTGATCCTGTTCAGACGCTCTTTTATGCTTGGCGTCTCGTTCTAGACTCACTGCGCTGGATATTTAGTAGCTGTTTTCTTTTGCATTTGATGATATCGGTTACCTTGTAATTTATGAAGTTTTTCCTTTTTCACTTTCCTTATATACATATAATGTATAAGGAGAGTATTGTCACGGGGTCGAATATTCGAATTCGAGTTTTCAACGAGAGAGCACGTTTCAAGCATCCCTGAACACGAATCAGATGTTTTTGAGATGATGTCTGTGTGTGTGTGTGTGTGTGTCGGTGTGTCTGTGGAGACGATAACTGACGAACGAATTAACCGATTCGAACGAAATTTGGTACAAAAATTACAATCCGTGAATACTGGAAGCCAATTGTTTTTAAACGCAATCGAATGTTCAGAACCCCCCCCCCCCCCCAAATTTTCGAGTGAAATTTTGAAAAAATCATCAAAAAATTAAAACCTTCAATAAAGTTACGCAAATAGACATTTCTTATGTAATTTTCCCTGAGAAAACGATTAACATAAACTTTAGAACGTTAGCACGAACCGTTCTCGAGATATTGCACATTTTTCAAATAAATTTATCAAAATATCCCATAAATTAAAAAAAATATTAATTGTTGAGAAACATATTCACTTTTCATATGTAATATCATGCGATAAATTGGGTGACATCATTCTCGTGGATCTAGTTCGTTCCATTCATGAGAAAATATACTTTGGATAATACTTTTGTATTTAAATGCCAATAATCATTTATCTGCTATAAGAATAGCTTATATCTTCGTCCATAACGTTTGGTGATTTTAGCGACGAAATTGGCGGAATGCTGCCAACTTGGCGACTTTTTAAAATGTTGCCAAATCAATGAAAATTTCCTCAAATGGATAAAAATAACGCTAAATCAATGAAAATGACGACTCATTGACAAAAATTCAATATCTTGGAAAGAATATAAGTATCTACTATAAGATTAACCTATTTTTTTTTTTTACTGTAAAAGTAGTAAAAGCAGTCTTTATTTTTTAAAGTGTTGATGATTTGACGCGTGTTTGCCATACAATTTTATTTCGAACTGTTTTGAAAATGGCAAAAGGAATCAAACCATTCACAAAGAAAGGTGTTATTCGCGCAAAACCATATCGGCCCCATCGGACTGAAGCCGATATGGTTTCGCTTTTTCCCAATATCTATTCGCCTGAGAAAAGAAACCGGTACGTCTAAGAAACCAATAAAAAACGAATTCACAACGGAAGAAAAATTCCCCTAAACAGAGGATGTTCTCAAAGACTTCCAAGACAAGTATCGGAAGGAACAACATGTCGTCGCATAGTAGATTAGAACTGACGGGAAATCTCGCCAACGAAATGCTTGTTAATCTCACAACAAAATCAGAGGTAGAAATGGAGGATTACTGACCAAATATAGAAGTTCTAGTATTTCTGCCTATAGAAACTTTCATATACAAGTTTTAGAAACTACTCAACACATTCTTATAAAACTAGACGGTAAATGCCAGTGATATGAAGGAATTAAAAATTTGCAAAGCATTATGTCCTATTTAGAGTCGTTTTTATCAATTTGGTGATATTTTTATCAATTTGGCGACAGTTTCGTCAATCTGGCAATATTTAAAAGAGCAGTTAAGTTTGCGACATCCCGCCAAAAGTTTCGCCAAGCATTACGTACGGACTGAGAAATGGGTTATTCTTGTGGTCGTCATGTTCTTTCCAAGTTATTGAATTTTCATAAATTAGTTGTCATTTCCATAAATTTATTGCCATTTTTATCAATTTGCCTACGTTTCGTCAATTATGCAACATTAAAAAAAAAAACTCGCCAAATTGACGATATGTCGCCAGAGTTTTGCCAAGCGTTATAACCAGAGAGATAGGTTATTCTTATAGTAGATTCTGATATTATTTTCAAGATATTGAATGTTCATTATTTTGTCGTTATTTTTATTGTTTTAGTGTTATTTCTACCAATTTGGCGGCATTTTTATCAATTTGGCGACATTTTTGTCTAGTCAGACCCGTAGGCATTCTACCCTAAAAGTAATAAACTAAAAATACTCCAGAATAACATCTCCTACTTTTGTAGGAAGGAGCTTGAACTATTTTGAATGTTAAACCAAGGCTTAACTGTATCCCACATTCCGTTAATAAGCGAGTGAAGGACGCGGGATACAGTTAAGCCTTAATTAAACATGTTAACGAAATGAGCGTGAAACTCAGTTTCGTGGTATCTCAAATAAAAATATATAAAATGATAATAAATAAAATAATATCAGGGTTTCACTATCAGTATCTGAAGTCATACACTACGGAAAGCTTCACAGTTACATCATAATTTCGCCGTGAAAGGCCCGTAATTTCGTCGTGAAGTCAATGCATTATTTAGGGAACGGGCTGCCCATATCATGACCCCACTTTCAATATCTGATATCATACGCTACGCAAAGCTCAATGCTTACATCATAATTTCGCCGTGAAAGAAGTATAGTCACTGCATTACGTAAGAAACAGGCCGGCCACATTATGCCTCACTTTCCGTATATGATGTCATGCACGACGTAAAGCTCCATGGTTATATCATAAAAATTGAAATGTTTATCCGTGATTGAAACCCGTTTGGCAACATTTTGTACACAGGATAAATAGATCTTCCCGGTCGTCCAAATAGTTGCTCAAGTCCTCTGGATGAGTCGGACGGCCTGGGTCTTCCACAGGATAGATAGACAGATAAATCAAGGTGTTTATATTATAAATTGTTATAACAAAATTGAATTTTGATGTCAATATCATCTATGGCTGGAGTTTCTCTGGCAGAAAAATGGAGCGTTATGAAAAATGTAAATAGTTTGGACGCTCGAACCTCATATATAAATATGCAAATAATTTTTCATGTTTTATTGGAAATAAGGTCCAGATTGTGAATGTATAAAAATATACTCAATAATTTTAACATTTTGAACTGAGAAAAAGGCTTTCTGACTGGGTGTTTTTTTTATCCCCCCCCCCCTCATTTTCCTAACTTTCACGCATAACAAAAGTTGAGTTTTATTTTATAAAATATTATTCACGCAAAACCATTTCGGCTCCATCTGACTAGTACCACTGCCGATTTTTTCATGCAGTGTTTCACCAAGAAGTAACCATTTTGTTAATGTATCTAAACTCGTTACAAGCCTGACTTGAATACATTGTAGATGTTATGACCAACTAATGACTCGTTTTCAGTTACTTTGTTGATAATTTCGCAAACTATCAGAAAAGCCGCAATTACAGGTGTTCATGAACACTCCAGCTTCATTTCTGAAATATTCAGCTAATTATCGTCTACCGAAGCGCTATTTCTGTGTGTGTATATATATATATATATATATATATATATATATATATATATATATATATATAATTATTATAACTGTCTGGAACCTTACTCCCCATTATGGGCAGCTGATTCCCCTGAAACTTTCAATAACATACTTGCAAATGTTTTACAGTGTATGAAGCAAAAGTGAATAAATAGAACGTATACTTTGGTTTTGTGGCGGGGCTGCATTGCGTCACTCACTGCTATGAAAGATATCCCCGATTATACTTTCGGGGGTCGAAAAATTATTTTGGTTTAACGGTATAACAGGATCCGAGGTTCTGAGTTCGAAAGTATCCCCCCACCCCCACAGTTGGTGACCCTGGCTAATAAACGAACAGCAACCCTCTCTCTTTCTCCAACGATCTCACCTCTCTCACGAGATGGCAGCACTACAGATGACGCACCCTTTCTCCTCTCCTCTCCTGGTTGACTACGACTGACGCACTCACACAGCCGCACGATGGAGTACGACACGCCTCCCGGCTATTCAGCTCACGACTGAGTTTCAGCTTGGGGACGCGGTGAGGGTTTTTCGGGTGATTTGCGTAACTTTATTGAATTGCGTAAACGTTATTAATATTGCGTACGTTACGCAAACCCCCCCCCCCCCCCCGAAAGGATAGGCAATCTAAAGGTTACGAGTTCGAACCTATTCCTCACCATCGGGGGATCTGTGCCATCCCCCCCACATATGTTGTTGTTGTTGAAACCCAGACCGTCCGACCTACCAGAAAGGTGTAAGGTAACTGTTTGGACGGTCATATGTGTTCAAGAGCTCCTTTTATCACAATAAATAAAAACGTTGCTTGCGAGAATAAAAATTTCAATACCTCCTTAAAGAAAACAGGCATATGAAAGTTAGGTGACATAAACAAAATTAATTTTGTGTAACTACGATACTTGTAGTAATGTATAATAATTAATTACCCGCCTAAATCCACCTTATGCTCATCGTTCATTGTTATTAATTTCTCAAATTTCCGGGATTACTCAGATACCTGTTTTAAAAGTATTTTCCTGCGACAAAATAACGAATTAAAAAATGCTCATAAAAAGACTTTTTCGCAACTAGCTTAGGTAAAGAGTTTAAGAAAATATAAAGCCGAAAAATCGTCAAAATTTCAACTTCAAATTCTGTAGGAGGGGAAATTTACCCCCTCCTCCCAGGAAGTACATTGTCAAGTATAGTATCATTCAAGTACAGTTCACTTTAAAGGATTTTTTCAAGCCCTTTAAAGTGAAGGGTAACGCGCTATAATTGTAATAATTTTCATTCTGATACTGATATGTATACTACGAAGTGGACACCTAATGGAATATGCATTTATGAGAAAGTCGAGTGGAGACACACAGTCCAGATTTCAGCAGATTTATTTATATTTTCCAGATTTATTTATACTTTGCAAAACATTAGAATTAAATCTCCGAAATAGAATATTTTGCTTTTCTGCATTATTATCATTCTTAAAGTATTAATCGCAATAATTAAAACGCAAACAGAATTTGCAAGTTTTAATCCGTTTTATTCCACCCCCCACCCATCCTCCAATTCAAACGGAGAATCTCTCTTATAATTAGATAATTAATCCTGTAACCGCTCCTGAAGAATAAAGAAAACCGCTTCTCTCTCATTTTTTGCTCCATGTCGTTAACAAGCGAATAATTGCTGCGACGTGTTTAATCAGTAGCTGAAGGTGCAAAATAAAATTAAAAAAATTGTGAGCATAATTTCAATGAGTTTAATATTCAGCTCCAGTGGATATGTTTCTTAAAACCCCCACGTCTGCGGTAACGAAGAATGTTTTTTGAGAATTGAAAAATATTTTCTATTTCTTGGAAGTTTTAATTTCAGAAATTTGTTTAGTTTGTTCTGCGTTGATGATCACAGTGTTGGATCGAATCCCGCAGAATATAAGAGCTTATTAAAAAGCTCTGCTTAGTTTTTGCTATGTGTTAATTAACGCTAATCAAGCCCTGAGCATCATTTTTTACTTTTACACTATAATATAGAGTAGTCTTTCGCAAATTGGTATGCGTAATTATGAGGGGTACGCGAAGTCGTTCAATAGGGGTACGTGATTGAATGTTTTTTCTTTCGACCCTGATCGTCCGATCTACCCGAAAGTGTAAGGTATCTATTTGGACGGCTGGAACAGTGTCACTCAATTTAGATCGGAACCCGGTGGGGGATCCACAGGGGTCGTACCCTCCCAGTTGGGTGGGTGACCACCTGGGAACACCGCGTGCTGTTGGCACATTTCGGACGCGGTAGCCCGGTGGTTTGCGCGCTGGTTTTGCACGCTGCTACAACTGCCGACGTGTTCATGCGGAGTACGATCACGTTAAACATGTGGGTCCGTAAGTCCTTCCGAGAGGTTGGTGGTAGGGGAAGGAAGGTACGGTCCCTGTGGATGCCTCCCCCACTGGGTTCCGGTCTAAATTGGGTGGCACTTTCCGGCCGTCCAAACAGTTACCTTACACATTTCTGGTAGGTCGGACGGTCTGGGTCTCAACAACAACAGGGGTCGTACCCTCCCACCCCTACCACCAACAGAAGGATTTACGGACCCACCTATTTACCGTGCCCGTACTCCGCGTGAACCCGGGGACAATTTCGGTGAAGCCGGTATTCGAACTCGGGTGTGATTGAATTTTCAAACTTTATTTGTAACACTAAACAATTATCTAATTTTTCATTAAAAACACTTGTAAAGTGCCTCATCCGGGAATTGAATTACCGATATCCGGCATCCATTGAACTACAGGAGACCTTTCCTTTTGTATTGAAGTGGACCCTACATTTCCCCTTCAGATTGCACATCAAAGTGTAACTCCTTATCTGCAAAGCCTCTTTCTTGCCGTGCCTTAAAATATCAGGATAGCATTCTGTTTGTCCGATTCCCCATCCATTGAAGCAACAAATCGTATCGTATTGGTACAATTGTAATTTTGTTGTTATTTAGACTTCAGTTATCTTCTGCATCAAACCTAAAAGAGAAGTTGCTATTATAGAAAATTCATATTTTAACGGGTGTCGATACATTTACCTTCAGCTGGCTAAATGACTCTGTCGCCACTGAGACTATTTTGCCTTCAATAATTGAAATGGAACCTACAACATGCTTTACCAAATTGAAAGTTTAAAAATAACTTATACAAAGTAGAATCAAAAAGTTCGGAGATTGTTAGGATATCTCCAACCCTGATTGGAGGCGAGGGGAACTATTTTACCGTGACGTAGAGACACATGTGACGCGAGATGTGAAAAGGAAGAAGGTGTTTTTCCAGACAATGCGTGTCAGTGAACTGTAATCGGTCGCGTTCGTTGAAAACGGAAATGGCATTTGAAGAACAACGTGCGAATATTAAATTCTGCCAGCATTTGGGGAAATCGCCGACAAAAACATTGCACTTGTTGCACCGTAAACCTGCTGCAACATGTGCAATGTGTCTGTTGGCGATTTTTTCAAACGCTGGCAGAATTTGGCATTCGCAAGTTGCTCTTCAAACGCCATCTCCGTCTTCGACGAACGCGACCGATTACAGTTTACTGACACGCATTGTCTGGAAAAACACCTGCTTCTCCCTTTTCACATCTCGCGTCATATTTTCCTCTACGCCACGGTAAAATAGTTCCCCTCTCCTCCAATCAGGGTTGGAGATATCAGCACAATCTCCGAACTTTTTGATCCTACCTTGTATAATAGTAAGTTACATACCACTGAAGGAATAGCCAGGATCTCGAAAGGTGGGGAGGAGGGGATTATAGAGGATTGATGATCGAATCGGGAAGTTTGAAGTGCGGGAATTCGTTTCTCAATGGACTTTATGAAAAACTAATGTAATTTTTCAGGTGGTTATGAGCCCTTAAGTTTTATCATTAAATTATTTATTTATGAGCAGAACTTTCTGCAGATTTCTCCATCCTGCAGGACACGTGGATGCATCATTTTTACAGTGCAGAATATTATTCTTGCATGCTATGTCAAATTCCAAAAATCGATCGGTATGGCAGTCGATATCCTTTTGATTTGTGCTCGCTTCAATCCGACTCTTCGTGCTCTAATAAATATAGGCAGCTCTAACACGGATAAGCCGCCCAGAGTATTGGACACTGATGTCCCAAGAGGAACATAGGTGTGATTGGAGAGATGAGGGATGAAAGTAATGATGACAGGCTCTGATCTCCTGCGGAACAGGCGCTCCAATAAAACACATAAATATGTCGTAGCAATTCTAGCAATCAGACGTTTTGGATTATTTGCATGCTTCCAAAGCATTGCATCTTTCAAAGCATAGGATGAGGCACAACGTGTGATTTTTACTTTCCCTGCAATAACATGGTAATGTATACGGAAAGTATTGTCATGTCGAAATATTGTCATTTAATCATGTCGAAAATCGCAACTCGAGTTTTCGACGGATCTACACGTTTCGAAACCTCTAGAATACGAAAGAACTATTTTTAGCGTGACGTCTGTGTGTGTGTCTGTTTGTGCAGATTTTGTATCCACTCTAACTAAAAAACTAATGGACCGAATTTCATAAAATTTAGTAGGTAAGTCACTTGTGGGCGAATCTGGTGCTGATTAGTTTTGGGTATCACTCGGGTTAAAAGAACCCGCCTTTTTTTTTTACGAAATGGCCCGCAAAAGCTTGCATCCACTCTAGCTGAAAAACTAATGGACCGAATTTCACAAAATTCGGTAGATAAGTCACTTGTGTGTCACCCTGGTGTTGATTAAATTTTGGTACGATTCGGAATAAAATAACCTCCCTTTTTTTGCAAAATGGCCAACAAAAATCGCCAAAATCTAAAAAAACTACGTATGCTCAAATATATCCATTAAATGCTTGTTTAATACGTAATATTTGACGAAGAAAAGAATAAGACCAACTCCGTTACACTAGGACTAGCCGTTCTCGAGATATTTTAGTTTTTTCGTATTTTCTCTACGCCACCTTTGAAAATAAGTCCAGTTATCAAATGAGAACGAAAATTGCATTAAAAGTGAATTAAATTTAATTAAAATAAAGAGAACGTGAATATAAGTTTGCAGGGAAAGTCATGTGCTGCCCACATCAGATTCTTCTTGCATGTTCTAGTAAAATCAGAGACATAAGAAAAGCCAACATCTATGTCTATCCGCCTATAAAGATTTAACGACAAATTTTGTTCTATATCCCCAAATTGGCAGCTTTTAGGAAACGTCGTAAAGTTGATGATAATCCTAAGTTGATAATAATAAAAATAAATTTACTTTATAGGATAGTAGTACCGATAAGTCAGTTATAATTAAAATATAAGTATTATTAGTAAGTCTTAATTTAATGTTCATGATTCAAAAAAATCTGATGTGGGCAACACATGACTTTCCTTATATAATGTAATTAATTTACTACTTTTACAGTACAAAAAGTAGGTTTTTCTTATAGTAGATACTAATATTCTTTCCAAGATATTAAATTTTCGACAATTAGTCGTCATTTTTATCCATTTGGCGAGATTTTAATTTAATTTGGCAACATTTCAAAAAGTCGCCAAGTTGGCGACATTCCGCCAAATTCGTCGCCAAAATCTCGCCAAGCGTTATGCACTGAGAAATAAGTTATTCTTACAGCAGATAAATGACTATTGGCGTTCAAACACAAAAGTATTACTAAAAGTATATTTTTTCATGAATGGAATGAGCTAGTTCCACGAGAATGATGTAACCCAATTTATCGCATGGTATTACATATGAAAAGTGAACATGTTTCTCAATAGGAATTTTTTTTATATGACTTTTTGATAATTTTTTTTTTAAAATGAACAATATCTCGAGAACGGTTCCTGTTAGCGTTCTAAAATTTATGTCAATCGTTTTCTAATGAAAAATTACATAAGAAATGTCTATTTGCGTAACTTTATTAGTGGTTTTGATTTTTTGACGATTTTTTCAAAATTTCATTCGAAAATTTAGGGGGGTTCTTAACATTCGATTGCATATAAAAGCAATAGGCTTCCAGTGTTTACGGATTGTGATTTTTGTACCAAATTTGGTTCGAATCGGTCCATTCGTTCGTCAGTTATCGTCTCCACAGACTCACTGACACACACACACACACACACACACACACACACACACACACACACAGACATCACTTCAAAAATGTTTGATTCGTGATCAGGGATGCTTGAAACGTGCTCTCCCGTCGAAAACTCGAATTCGAATTTTCGACCCCGTCACAATACTTTCCTTATACATTATGTATATAAGGAAAGTAATAGGGCGAATGTTCGTGGGACAGATACTTATTGTTTGGGGCTCGTAAAGTAATTGCGTTTTATTACTAAGAAGGTGAATGATTAGAAGCGGTGCATGGAGGCCGTATTCTAAGTTTGACATTCGTAGTTCTGCGTCTATCGACAGAAAGAGCTAGTACAGTAGAGCGACAAAGTCTATATGCAAGATGCAAAGCGTTTGTACCTCCGCTATGAGAGCGCCCTCCATAGATAAACGCAGAACTTCGAACGACAAGCATGGAATAAGGCCGTTTGTGTCCGAAGATTTTAGATGTTCAAGTGCTGCTTTATTATAGGCCGTGTTATTAACTAATTTGTTCTATGCCGTGTTATTAACTAATTTGCTATATGCCGTGTTATTAACCAATTTGTTTTTTGCCGTATTATTAACTAATTTGCTATATGCCGTGTTATTAACTAATTTGTTATATGCTGTGTTATGAACTAATTTGTTATATGCTGCGTTATTAACGACGTTTTTACTTTAATATAGTTTATTTTTCGACAGCTAAGAAATTCAATTTAAATTTTATTGCAACGTTCAAAGTTTAAACTTTGATTTTTTTTTTTTTTTTTTTTTTAAATCAAACAAATGATAGTTTAATGAAAATATTTGATGTGAGCAACAGACTTTCACTACATATAATGCAATGAATTTACTTTTTTGAACAGCGTAAAAATAATGTACAAGATTGCGGCACGGTGTTTTTAACGCTGACTTGACATTTCGTATCTTTTCTCGACGACAACATGTAAAACTACAAATGGTGCCCAAAATTATCTTTACATGACGAAAACACCGATTTCTCAACAACTGTTCGATACAACGGAATGCATATTTTTTTAGAGTGATTTATATAGCATCATAACGCATACATACAAACTGGAAAATCGAATGTGAGTGCATATGATACAAAAGTAATTATGAAAAAAATTAAAATTGAAATAATGTGTGATAAGGAAATTTTATAAAAAAAATCTAATATAAGCAACACATGACTTTCCTTATATAATGCAATGAATTTACTACTTTTACAGTTTAAAAAATTTTTATTCTTATAGTAGATACTTATATTCTTTCCAAGATATTGAATTTTCTTGAATTAGTCGTCATTTTCATTGATTTAGAGTCAATTTTATCCATTTAGCGAGATTTTCGTTAATTTGGCAACATTTAAAAATGTCGCCAAGTTGGCGACATTCTGCTAAATTCGTCGCCAAAATCTCGCCAAGCGTTATGGACGGAGAAATAAGTTATTCTTACAGCAGATAAATGACTATTGGCGTTCAAATACAAAAGTATTACTCAAAATATTTTTTCTCGTGAATGGAACGAGTTAGATCCACGAGAATGATGTCACCCAATTTATCGCATAATATTACATATGGAAAGTGAACATGTTTCTCAACAGTTAATATTTTTTTTTAATTTATGGGATATTTTGATAAATTTATTTGAAAAATGTACAATATCTTGAGAACGGCTCATGCTAGCGTTCTAAAATTTGTGATATTCGTTTTCTAAGAAAAAATTACATAAGAAGTGTCTATTTGAGTAACTTTATTAAAGGTTTTGATTTTTTGATGATTTTT
Source organism: Amaurobius ferox (assembly GCA_951213105.1). NCBI lineage: Eukaryota > Metazoa > Arthropoda > Arachnida > Araneae > Amaurobiidae > Amaurobius > Amaurobius ferox. Next base: position 54,232 of record CATNUR010000245.1, read on the forward strand.
TCAAAATTTCACTCGAAAATTTAGGAGGGTTCTGAACATTCAATTGTGTTTTAAAACAATAGGCTTCCAGTATTCATGGATTGTGATTCTTGTACCAAATTTCATTCGAATCGCTCCATTCGTTCGTGAGATATCGTCTCCACAGACTCACTGACACACACACACAGACATCACCTCAAAAATGTTTGATTCGTGATCAGGGATGCATGAAACGTGCTCTCCCGTCGAAAACTCGAATTCGAATTTTTGATCCCGTCGCAATACTTTCCTTATACATTATGTATATAAGGAAAGTAAAAATTGAATAATAAGCATGAAATCGTATTGAGATATGTGGATAAAAAGTCTGCATTTGTTTCAAGTTATTCAATTTTTTAAAATCTCATTGACACGCGTTATTTCAATTTTATTTGGTTCATAATTATTTTTGTATCGTATGTATCCATATCCGATTTTCCTGTTTGTATTTATGTGCTAGGATGCTATGTAATCAGCCTCCAAAAATTTAATTCAATTATATTGAACTGTTGTTGAGAAATCGGTGTTTTTATGTAAAAGATAATTTTGGACACTAGTATATCTCGAAGTACCCTATTAATTTATATTTCGTTTAACTGGACAATTATCGATATTAATAGCATTTGCAATAAGCTATATAGTCCATATATTAAAAAAAAAAAAATTAATCCATTAACTTGGCGTTATTTTCGTTAATTTATCGTCGTTTTTTCAAGTTTGACGATAATTTCGTCAATCTGGGGCCATTTTTAGTATGATGTCCATCTGTCGTCTGTGATCGATTTCTTGCGCATACGATAGCTACTACAAATATTAATGGATTTTCAAGAAACTTTCATTAACTTGGCGTTATTTTCGTTAATTTATCATTCGATAAATTAACGAAAATAACGCCAATGCAATTCGCAATTTTGGTGATATTGTTGTTAATTTAACACCATTAAGTTGCGAAGTTAACGATATTTCGCCAAATTTATCGCCAAGCGTTACAGACAGACGGAGAGCAGGACTTTTGTTATATATATATATATATATATATATATATATATATAAAATACGACGAATTGTTGGACATCAAAATACAAAACTATTACACAAAGCATCTTCTCTCTTGAATGGAACAAACAAGATTCACGGGAATAATAGTAAAAAATTTGTCGTATAATATTGCATATATTGTGAACATATTTCACAATAGTTAATACTTTTCTTTAATTTTATGCAATTTTATTTTTATAAATTTATTTGAAGAACGGGGAATAAATACCTCGAGAACGATTCATGCGTTCTAAAGTTTGTTTCATTCGTTTAATAATGAAAAACTACATAAGTAATGATTATTTATGTAATATTATTGAAAGTTTTGATTTTTTTCAAAACTTCAAGTCAATTTGACGGCTCACTTATACGTCGGCGATATTCTGCAGTTGATCGTTCTGTCTATGTTATTAAGCCGCCTAGGTTCCATTTACCAACAAAATAAGGCTCGATCACATGCTGCACGATTTTCTGACTTGTAGGATTTAACACTCTTCCGTGCCCATCCAGATTCCCAGACCTATCCCCAATAGAAAACGTCTGGGACGGCTATTGCAGCCTTCTCAGAATACCACTGAATTAGCTGACCAGTTTTAACATTTGTGGCAGAATCTTCCACAGACGGACATAAAAAAATTTGAAGCTATGCTGCACCGAATATTGGCCTGTATAGCTGCAAGGGGAGGATTTAACACTTACTACAATGTTATCTTCTTGTTGCCACCATTTTTTAATAAAACGTTTGATTTGCTCCCAAATGCTAATCATTTACATATCTCCTCAAACAATACACACATGCTGAGTTTCGTGGCTGTAGCTCAATTTCTCATGAGTTCATATATTTTTTTGCAACAGAGTGTATATTTAGGTATATTTTTTTACTCTTTAGTGTTTACTTCACACATAGTGTATTTGAAAGAAGTTTTGTATGCTATATAAACAAGCCTTAATATGGGATGTGACTTCCCTGGATTTTAACACAAGCTTAGCATCAACGTTTAATCCCTTTAATCAGGTGATCCAGCGCAGCAAAGGGCAATAATTACCATTCCTGTAGAAGGGCAGAGAGAGCTTCCAAGGGCATCCCAAAGATTTTCGATGGGATTGAGGTAGAGAATAAGCTGGACACAGCATACGAGCAATGCTTTAGATCTCAAGGTACTCGTCCACCAGCCCTGCGTCCATACAAAAGTCCATACAAAAAAAAACAAGTCAATACAAGTCAATTGTCATTCAAGTCCATAGAAAAAAAAATATCGGGACCCACTGCTGCAATCTCACGAAGGGTTCATGGACTTGGTCCCGATACCTCTCCTATGTAACAGTACCTCCTGTGAAGACCGCGCTATCCTAACGAAACTTCAGCTAATATCATAACACTATTACAACTAAAGGTGTGGTGTTCAATGATGTTATTGAGTTGGTTGCGAATTCCTCGTTCTTTCCAGATCCTTACACCTTAATTATCTGAATCTAGGGCAAATCCTGACTCATCCATGAAGAGTATATTGGACTATTGCGCTTCTGTTCAAGTTACATTCTGGCTTAATCGTGCTCCTCTGACGGTCTTAGCGCTTAAAGGAACACAAACAAGTACTACTCGGGGCATAGATTCTTTTGACACGTAGACTTCACCTCACAGTACTGGCGGATATCGACTTACCTACAGTTGTGATAACTATTGATCGGAGAGTTGGTGCGGTTGCTCGGAGATTGCATTTGGCCAGTAATGCGCTGTACTGGTCATCAGAGGAGGTTGTAGCCCTAGGACGACCTGGAACGGATCTCCGGATAACTTTCTCACTTGTTTAGAATTGTTTTCATAAGCAAGAAATGACAAAATGGTCCACAGAAAATAAATTGGGAAACTTCCTGCCACAAGCCTCCCAATAGCAGGCCTGAGTAGAGAATCCTCCAAACGTATTTTTTGCGTCATAACAAAACTAATCTAATTCAAAATCAACCTTAACATTCTTTGAAAAATTCTCATTGAGCATTCTCTTATACGCGCAAACTAGTCGTTTACACTTCATGCCTAATTTTCTTATTATTCGAAGAGAAAATCGCTATCGCATCATTTTAATATTTGCATATCCCCATCGATAACAACAGTAAGTTTCCTCCAATAAAAGCCACGGATGCGTTCGATTTTTGAGAATTTGCATAGCGTGCTTAACTTTTGGAAAGCAGTGTACATACAAACAAATTTTTTTTCAAAAGCAGTATGCGTTGAAAGATGTTTCTCCATCATACGTAGGCTGTTCAAGGGCGCTTTTCAATGAAAATCTTAAATCGGAGAGCTAATACCTTTTGTATACTGTAGTATGAAAAAATAAAAAATTAAGGTACTTAATTAAAAAGGTAACGAACGTTATAACCAATAAATACCTAGTGCAATAAAATAGTTTGATCTTTATGGAATTTACTTTTTATGCTTAGGAGAAAACACAGTACAACTATTAATTAGAAATTATCGAAGCATAATGATTAATTTGAAAGATCTGTTATTTTTTCCCGCCTTACTTTTGGGATAGTTTTATTTTTAGAATGACGATTAACCGTATACTTTGCCCCAAAGCAAATTACTTCGTTGCATTTTCTTGAGCTATCTCTTGGTAACGAGAGAAACATTTCTCAAAGTATTTAATCAACTTGTTAATTCCGCTAATTCGGCACTTACGCATGTTCTTGTTTGTTTGATTTCTCCAAAAGTACTTGATGTCGAGCGCCTGAAAAAACCGTGACGTCGTTCATCCATGTTATTTACAGAGCTCTCGTTCGAGAGAACTAACTGCCTGTCATGTTTCCAAAGTAATCGATTGGGGTTAGGTACTACAAATCTGGCAACAGCTTTTCCAATACTGTGCTTCTCTTGAATTCGTAATTCCCGTCCAATTTGTTTGGTGGAACTCATAATAAGAGCTTTTAACTCAAGTCTAACGGCGCACATATATGTTCCACTAAAACTTTGAAAATTTCCGAATGGAAAAATATTTATCGTATTATCGCATAACGTCCCACTGGTCAATAAGTAAAAAACACTTTGTGCAAACCGTGTTTCATTCAGGCATACATTGCCCCATACGGGTATTCTCCCCCCCCCCCCATGGAGGCATTGTATATTAACTTAGTTTCTATTTATGTGACAGCATTTCTATATATTTATATAGGGCAAACAGAAAACTCCCCCGGTCAAAGAGTGCTAAAAGACTGATTGTGTGTGCGAAGGACAAGGAAAACATAACGTATTTTAGCAGAAATAAGATAATGCAACATACGGCTGTTTCGAGGATATGCTGGATTCCCTTCGTCAGTGCAAGACAACCAACAAACCCGATGTCAAAATGTCTTTGTGTCCATTTGGTCTTCTTCACATCGGATTTGTTGGTTATTTTGCACTGACGAAGAGAATCCAGCTTACCCTCGAGACAGTTGTATGCTGCATTATTATCTTATTTGTGCTAAAATGCGTTGTTCTTGTTTTCCGTGCCCCACTGGTTTTTCAAGAATTATTGCTCAGTTTCGCCTATCACAGAAGGACGGCAATATCTTTTGGTCCAACAGTTTAGACTCGGGCTCGTACTCTCTGGTAGCTGTGGGCCCAGTCCCCCAAGGTTGCTCGAAGCTTAGTTCTTTTCAGAGTTGATGTCCTTTGATCTGTCGACCCGGCCCACTTCCAGTAAGGGGAACACGAATCTCAAATGATGGTGTGATGAATTACCAGGGTTTCTTGGATGTGTAATCAGCATACCACATACTATGTGACGCTGGGGCTTGATTTTGCAATCTGCGTCCATGGGCGTATTTAGGGGAAGGGGGAGGTTCGGGGGGGGGGAGGGTGCCAAAACACCTCTCTGAAAAATTTTTGATATTATTAGAAGCCATTCTTTGCAGAACATTTTGAGATAACATTACGAGTGAACTTTAAATAGACAGATTGGGGTTTGAACACAAATTCGACAAAATCAGTCAATTTTTAACACTTTACAACAAAGTTGAAAAGTGTTTATGACTTTGTTCATTCTGTCTGTCTGTCTGTCTGTCTGTCTGTCCGTTAGCACGACAACTGCCGTAAAAATGACTTAATCAAAATGAAATTTTAGTATGTTGTTCAGACGGTCTGTAGGACCTATGGGAATATAAATGAATAATATCACACAATTAGTTTTGGATTGAATCCGGGTTGAAAAAATGAAATACATTGAGCCCTATGGGACCTAATTTTTCTAACATTTTTTAAGCGGATTTAAAATTCACAAATTGCTTCGAAAATTTTAGGTAATAGTCAAATTGCTCCATAAAATATATAAAAAAAAATTCAGCTAAATATATTCAGTAGTTTTTTAAATAAAAATTAAAATAATAATTACACATCTTATATGAAACGATCACGTGACCATGATATGAAACGATCACGTGACCATGATATGAAACGATCACATGACCCACTTCAAAATGATATATGGCATCCATCTTGTTTCAAATTCGTGATTTTTTAAAGTTCTTTTTAATTCATATTGAGTGTTGTATCCATCCTAAAACTACTTTATTTCTGCTTAAATTCTGTGCATCTACATACTAAAACAACACAATGACAATATATTTGAGTTTAAATTCTCATTCAAATTTGATTATTTCTACAACTAAGCCTATTTTTCACCTATGTAAAATGTAAACAGCAAAATATGTAGAATGAGTTGTATTAGAATTACTGTATTTCTTTAACACAAAATAATTCAGTCCATGGAGTCTGCATGGCTGATATGAATGAAATATTAATTGATTTTATAAACAGAAGAACGATATTTTTCGATGAAGTTTTAAGCATAAAGTTTATGAATTGTAGCTCCATGGTCTTAATTTTTAAATAAAATAAATTATTATAGTATTGTGATGAATGAAATGGAGAAAGTTATGAATGAAATCCTGCTTTTATAGAGAGATCCAGGCGTGTTATTTTTTCTATGACGTCATTTGAATTAATTTCAGTTGTTTTCGATGAAGTTTTCAAATATAATAAATTATCGTAGTATTATGATAGATTTAAAAATATTACCGTAGAATGTATTGCATTTTAGAGATATTTAAACCACGCAATTTATATTTCAATGCCGTCTTTTGAATGAAGTTCATTTTTTTCAATGAAGGTTTAAGTTTTCAAATATAATAAATCAATGTAGTATCGTGATAAGTTTTAAAATATTACCGAGGAATGTATTGCATTTTCGACTTTTTTAAATAAAATTGCATTGAAGTTGGAAAGTGTTTCATAATCAATGCTTTAAGCATGATTGATCTTTCTTGTTGTAATGTTAAAATAATATGATTACAAAAAATCAAATATGACACAAAAATCAAATACGAATGTCATGCAATATCAGAGAAGAAAATAAGAAAAATGCTTTTTGGAATTAGTACATTCAGCTACAACTGCGTGTTTTCTCCTACTCTAATAATTTGTTTTTCTTTAATTGTTAGTTTGGTTGCTCTGTCTCCAGGAGCGCTGGATGTTATCAAAGGGGGAATATTTTTTAAAGGTGGTGCACACTTATTTTTAATAAGTGGTGCATACTAATTTTTAAAAGTGCTATATACACTAATTTTTTAAAATGTGATGCTTATACCATCTATTCATATTTACGTAGAAACAATAAATATATTCACCTAAAAAAACTCAATCGTCAACCGAGACGGTATATAGGCTGCAGGTGTTAGTTTTTGTGGATTTCCCAGCATGTAATGAAAAAATGCCTCGTTTTCCCTTTTATTAGCTTTTATTTTTCTTTTAATTTTCTAATTTCTTGCTTTATATTTTTAATCATTTGTTTTACTGCTAAATATGCAGCCAATTTAGTAATTAAATCACTACTATGACTTAATGTTTTCTTCATAATTATTTTCAAAATCTCCAGCTGAGAAAATGACTCAAATGCATTTTCTCTTCATTTCTTTCATAATTCTTTAAAGTGAGTTTAATCGCACGAAATAACACAAATAATTATTTGAAATGACACTGAATTTGCACCGGACGTATTTTCAAAAGCGACGTTGCAAAAATGCGAAACAAAATGGAATATCTCGCGAACGGTTAATCCTAAAGTTATGAGAGTAGTCATTTATTCTGTCGTCAAAAATTACGCAAGAAACAAGTATTTAATGGATACATTTGAGCATATGCAGTTTTCTTTTAGAATTTGACGATTTTGGGGTGCATTTTACAAAAAAGACAGGCTTTTTTTTTTCAACCGAACCAAAATATAATCAGTCCCAGGGTTGCCTACAAGTAACTTGTCTACGAAATTTTGCGATATTTGATTAATTCGATTTTAAGCTAGAGTGGATACACATACATTGCACAGACGTTACGCTAAAAATAGTTCTTTCGGTTCTAGAGCACTTGAAACGTGTAGCGATTCCAATACTGTCCCTATGCATTACCATGTATTGTAAGTAATAAATGTTTATTTTAGATCTTGACGATTTTTGCGGCCATTTTGCGAAGAAAGGAAGATTATTATTATTATTTTTTTTTCGAATCGTACCAGCATTTAACCAGCCCCACGGTAATTGACAAGCAACTTACTCATTAAATTTTGTGAAATTTAATCAGTTTCTCAGCTACAGTAGATACATACGATTTTTGCGGGCCATTTTGCAGAAGAAAAAAAAAACAGCTTCTATTTGCCCGAATCATATCAAAATCTAATCAGTATAAGTGTAAGCCACAATTGACTTATCTACCAAATTCTGTAAAATATGCTCAATTAGTTCTTCAACTAGAGTGGATACATACGATTTCTGTGGGGGCAATTTCGTAAAAAAGGGTAGGTTCCTTATCCCGAATCGCACCAAAATCTAATCAGCACCAGGGTAACTCATAAGTGCCTATCCAATTTTATAAAATTTTGTCATAAGTTTCTGAGTTAAAGTGGATGCATATATTTCACAAACAGACAGGCAGACAGACAGACACACACACACAGGTACACGGTAGAAACAGTATTTTTGTGTTCTAGGGTGCGCGAAACGTGTAGATCCGTCGAAAACTCAAGTTGCGAAGTTCGACACGATTCCAATACATTACCATGTATGATAGGGATAGTAAAAATGGTATTTTTTTCTATGTTTTATATGTCCTTTTCTTTGATATATTTTTTATATGCGTTTTATTTCCTTACCAACCCCCCTCCCCCCTGTAAAAAAATAAATGCTTCGAGTCTTTTATTAGTTCGTTGTTAATGGACCTCTAAATCTACATTTGCATGCCCATTTCCAAGGATATTGAATCAACAGGCTAGATTTAAAAGATGAGGGGGGTACATACTAATACAAACATCTGTAAACAGGTTTTATGTTTCAAAACACTAAAAATAAAAGGGTGATAGTAATTGCTAAATTTTGAATACAATCAATGGAACGATGCACTCCCCTGGAAAAAATCCTGCATACGCCCACGTCTGCGTCCAAATCCGTCGGAGACTGGGTTTTTTTGCTTGGCTGGGACTTTGTGCAATTATACGACCTTGAGGACCGCCTGTTTTAGTTGACTGAAACCGATTGGTTGACCCAGCGGATTCCTCTTAAATTGCCCCCTACGAATGGTAAATTCCAGACAAAAAATGACCACTGTACGCGTGAAAGTTCTCATGTACGTGAAAAAATCCAATTTCTTCTGCTCCGCTTTGGTCAGGTTTGACACTTGGCGCAGTGTAAATGCACCTTATAGTATAAAAATTGTTATATGTATTTAAATAAGCATTAAAATAGTGTGCATTAATACAAATCAAATGAAGCATCCTATGAAAGGGCTTTGCTGGCCCGTTGTCGATCTTTATAACGAATTTTAAATTTTAAGAATAATGTGCAATAGAAGGTTTTCGAAATTTAAGACCTGCCACAGATCAGATTCATTATAACGAGATTTTACGGTATGTCTTTCAAATGCAGATCTTGATAATCAGTAAGACAGAAAAAGGACTCAAACAGAAATCTCCCTAAGAAGAAATTGAGTTTTCTATTTCCAAGAAAAAAGAAAAAAAATCTGATGTGAGCAACACATGACTTTCCTTACATAATGCAATAAATTTATTCCTTTTACAGTAAAAAAATAACGTATAAAATCCACGGTACTGTGTTTTTAACGTTGAATTGTACATTGGGCGATTTTCCGGATGACAACATGTAGTACTAAATTCAATGTACTCAATTAACTTATATTTCACGCTACTCTAAATTAAAAATTATTAATATTGATAGCATCCTTAATAAGCGATATAGTCTATATATTAAAATATTTTAATCATTAATTCATCGATTAGGCAGGCGTCATTTTCATTAATTTAGAGTCATTTTTGCAATTTTGACGAACTTTTCGTCAATTTAGAGCGAAATATCGCCAACTTGGCGACACTTTGCTAGATTATTCGTCAAGTTTGCCAAATGCATTATCAAGTGTTACAGACAAACGGAGAAAAGAGCATTTCTTATATACTAGAATGTGTGCCCGTCATACGACGAAAATCAGAATTTGCGAAACATTACTTCTCATTTGGCGCCATTTTTATCAATTTGGCGGCATTTTCGTCACTTTGGCAACATTTAAAAAGTTGCCAAGATGGCGACGTCCCGCTAAATTTCTCGTCCATGGCGAAATGGGTTATTCTTATAGTCTGTTCTTATGTTCTTTCTAAGATATTGAACTTTCATCAATTTGGCGAATTTTTATCAATTGGGTGATACTTTCGTCAATTTGGCAACATTTAAAAAGTCACCAAGTTGGAGATATTCCGAAAAATTCGTCATTAAAATTTTATCTAAACGTTACGGACGGAAAAATAGTTTATTCTTATAGTACTCGTAGATACTCATATTCTTTCCAAGGTATTGAATTCCAAATCTCGCCAAGCATTACCGACGGAGAAATAAGTTTTTCTTATAGCAGATAAATAATGACTATTGGTGTCGAACTACAAAAGTATTACCCAAAGTATTTTTGTTCATGAATGGAACGAGCTACATCCACAAGAATGATTTCACCCAATCTATCGCATGATATTACATACGAAAAGTGGACATATTTCCCAAAAGTTAATATTTTTACTATTTTGTGTGATTTTCTGATAAATTTATTTGAAAAATATGCAATATCTCGAGAACGGTTCCTGATAGCGTTCTAAAGTTTGTGTCAATCGTTTCTAATGAAAAATTACTATTAGAAATGACTATTTGAGTAACTTTATGAAAGGTTTTGACTTTTTGATTTCAAAATTTCACTAGAAAATGTAGTTGGGTTCTAAACATTTGATTGCGTTTAAAACAATAGGCTTCCAGTATTCACGAATTGCAATTTTTGTACCGAATTTCGTTCGAATCGCTGCATTCGTTCGTGAGATATCGTCTCCACCGACTCACTGATACACACAAAGAGAGACATCATTTCATAAACGTTTGATTCGTGTTCAGGGATGCTTGAAACGTGCTCTCCAGTCAAAAACTTGAATTTTAGACCTCATCATAATACTTTCCTTATACATTATATTATGCATATAAGGAAAGTAAAAATGATTTTAATTCATTGACGTGTATTTATTTTTCTCTTTTCTAGCTTTGATTTTGTATTTTGTATAGACAACGTTTCACGGGCGCAAGGCACTTAACTTCGTTTAAAAATATCGGAAAAGCTATTGGGAAACTCATTGATTTCGTTTTCGTAATAAAATAAAAGGCACCATCTCGGAGACGTGAATAAATCGATTTTTGAATCTTGTCTCCCAGCCGGACGGAACCCCTTTTTAAAACATGACAAGAGTTCTCCATTGATTTTTACTTTCCCTTTTTATTCTATGGAGAATGTATTGTTCACCCGAATACCTTCGGTATCTGAAAATTTAACGAATAAGCGAGTTTTAAGATCCCCTGAACAATCCTTTTCGAAAGATGCCCATTCGTGGGTGTGTCTGTGAGCAGAACCGTCCATGGGGAGGGGGCAGACACCACTCGATTGAGGGTTCGACAATCCGATTTCTTCTTTTTGGGGGGAGAAAAAGACGCGAACGATTCATAAAAAGGTCAAATTAAATACAAAGGAGGGCTTGTAACATGTCGTCAAATTCCTCCCCGACGCTATAACTGTAACTTATGTGAACATATGTAGACTCCCTGAGATCTCTTACGAGAGGGACGCCGACGGAGAGCTCGGCCCAATGTAACAAATTGTGTTTTTAAAGTGTCATCTAATAAAATAGATTTTTGTAACTGAATGCTTTGTTACCTTGGACCAGTGTTCTTCAACCTTTGTCATCCCGCAGAACCTTTTTTTGAGATATTTTTTTCATGGAACCCTTCGTTCAGTAGCACACCCAGATTTGATTTTAGGGGGGATGTGTCATATTACGTATTACATGTCATGAACAAAGTGCGTCCCTGCCTTTGTTATAAAAACAAATTTATATCTTATATAAATTTGCATTAATTCAAACAAGAAGATAAGTATTCCATATAAAGTATTTGTATTATAAATACATATGTCATATGAAATTGAAAATAAAGAAAAACAAAACAAAAATTTAAAAAATATTTTTAAAAAATGAATGACTTTGTTGTGCTTGTTTATTACTGCACAATTTATCAATATCCGGATAGATCAGTGATAATTGGGAGACGCATATCGTTTTCGGCATTAAGTCGATTTCTATACTTGGTTTTTGTAGCGACGTATGTTGAAAAGGATGTCACAGAGGTAAGTTGTTACGAAAGGCATCAATTCCTTTACTGCGCGTTTGGAAACTTCTGGAAGTCTTCCATTAATTTTATCCAAAATGGGTCAGTGCCATCTTGTCCATATGTAGATTAAAACGCGGAACTCCTAAAGCGTTTAAGTGGAACCCTAGGGTTCTGCGGAACACAGGTTGAAGAACACTGCCTTGGACTATCTTAACAACTGTCCAAACTTACCTTACACCTTTCTGGTAGGTCGGACGGTCTGGGTTTCAACAACAACAACACACACACAGACAGACATATATATATATAGCAGCCAGATTGCACTTGCCCGTATCGTAAATTAAAGATTATTACTGAATTTAACCCGGGGCTTGGCGATAGAACTGGCCTTACTCGAAAACAACATAATAAATTACGAAATGATCAATGCTTACCAAACTGCATCAACGGACATCTAGATATGTCTAAGAACTCTATCGGGATCCTGGCGTTCATCACTATACCCCTCAATAATATCACATGTACCACCTTCGTGAAACTTTCGAATACGCAGGCTCACATCAGTTCAACGTTCAAGCAATTTTCTCGGGGGCGCGGTAGCCCTGTGGTTAGCGCGCTGGAGTTGCACTCGGTAGGTCCGGATTCGATTCCAGCCACTGCCCAAACTGCCGCCGTGTTCACGCGGAGTACGATCACGTTAAACATGTGGGTCCGTAAGTCTTTCCGAGAGGTTGGTGGTAGGGGAAGGAGGATACGGTCCCTGTGGATGCCTCCCCCACTGGGTTCCGGTCTAAATTGGGTAGCACTTCCCGGCCGTCCAAACAGATACCTTACACCTTTCTGGTAGGTCGGACGGTCTGGGTCGAAGAAGAAGAAGCAATCTTCTCTCCCCCACTGAGTTCCGGTCTAAATTGGGTGGCACTTCCCAGCCGTTCAAACAGATACCTTATATCTTTCTGGTAGGTCAAACGGTCTGGGTCGAAGAAGAAGCAATCCTCTCTTGTGGGACAGTCCAGTGGTTAGCGCGTGGAGATTGCACTCTGACGACCCGAATTCGATTTCTGGCGCTGTCCAAACTGTCCCTGTGTTCACGCAGAGTACAGGCACATTAAATATGTGGGTCCGTAACTCCTTCCGAGAGGTTGGTGGTTGGGGAAGGAGAGTAGGTCCCTGTGGATGTCGGTCTAAATTGGGTGACACTTCCCACTCGTCCAAACAAATACCTTACACTTTTGGGTAGGTTGGACGGTCTGGAATGAAGAGGAAGAAGCAACAATCCTCTCTTCACTTATGCGAATCGAAAGTTTATCCTGCCGTACTGCAGGAACGCAGAAATGTTATTTGGCTCGATGATTGGCCTGCGTAACGGAACCAGTCAGACATTGTTAATTTAAAGTAAAACATAAATTAGAACGTACATTAAGTGAAATCATAATGAAAGGCTATATAGACCATACAAGATTTCTATGGAGAGTCTATAAAAGGAGTCATCGCTCAATTGGGAAGCAGCTGACGTGATACGAACTAAGTTGAGTTGTGAGATAAGTCAGTGTTTTGAGAATAGCATCTGCTATTTTGTGAATTAACTGAGCTTTTAATTGCCGTTTTATTATATCTGACAGTTGTTTAGTGGTCTTGTAAGATAGTTATTGAACTATTCACTGTAAATTGTTTCTGCTTACGCTTATATGGCCTCATACTATAGCATTAGAAGGTGCTTTGAAATAGAAGCGCTAGTAATCCAGAAATCTGGACCCATTCTTGTATCCTGAGGGTGCACCTATGATTCAAGAGATACATCTATGATACATCAACACTATCTACGTAACTCATGCCATAGGTCATACACCCTCCTCATTGGATGAGCGCAGTGCGTGCCATTTCAAGTTGACCAGTTTCCATCAAAATTTATAGCGATTAGCTAACACGCATGCATGCATGCATAAATACACACGCATATATGCCCCCGGCCACACAATTTGTTACCATAAACCCCTGGGTTGGTCGTGTGGTCTGGGCCTTCAACACGCATATATGCCCGGCCGTCCAAATGGATGCTCGAGTCCTTGCTGACGAGCCGGACGGTCTGGGTCTTCAATACGCATATATGCATACTTACGCATATATACATACACACATTTTAGAGAATCCAAGAATTTAGTCAATACTTTATAGAATATTTAGAATTTTGATGACTACAGAAAAAGTATAATATTTTAAACATTATGACTAAAATATGTAGTCCATTTAATCAACAACTTGTTTCTAAATTTATCATATTTTAACAACCAGCATGATTGATTGAATAATTACATTAATTTTCATAGAAGTATATTGTAAGACATTTCTGATCTGCACCCGTCCGAAGGCACTGCCATAGATAGTACGTATATAAGGTATACGAGTATAAGGTCTATGGGTATTTCAGGGGGGAGGGGCGGGAGAATATTGCAAAACGAAATCTGGAACTTTAACTCCTCACCTCCTTTTTTTTTTTCCCGAGATCCTTCTAATGCTACAGCATGACGCCGTACAAATTTATTCCTTGCACTGAAATTTCGATGCAATATAGGATAGTTTAAACTAATTGTTTGTTTTTCTAAAAATGACAGCATTAAAAACATTTCAATTCACTGGAAAATTTGATTTTTTTTTTTATCAAGAAATTGGATCGACACCTCTCGTAGAGAAGGATGCCATTCCCATGGGGAGGGAGGCAATATTATTTTAGGATGGACAAAACGTGAAAAATTCACAAAAATGAGTATATTAAATATTGAGAAGTGTGTTCCGCCCCCCTCTGGTGCGCCTGGGGCAACGTCTTCTTAGGACGGCTAAATGGTTCACGTTCTGGCCACTGATGAAAGGCTAATGACGAAAGTCAAGTGCCTGGCCATTTAGAAAAAAATATATATATATTAGAGAGGAGGGGGCGTGATAAATGTTTGCAGTGGGGCGCACAATTTGTATGGATAGCCCTGATTGGATTTGTACTTTCAAAGTACTGTACTCTCAAGGCAGGATCTGCACTCTCAATAGGATCTGTGCTCTTAATCTTATACTTAATAGAATATTGTATATAAGATATGCTACGGACCTTGCTGTACTGCGACAACTTGCATATCTGTAGTGTATTCTTTTTAGTGAACCTTATATGATCTTCAGAATGTATTACGTTTTTCCTCTGCTAAGCCTGCTTTTCTTTTGAACTACATTTTCCATTCATTTTCTTTTGTTCATGAGATAATAGAGAACTCTTGCAGGAAATGATTGGCGAATTGATGAAAATGCCGATGGCTGCTATTCGCAGCCCTAATGGGATTTCGATGTATTTATTATATAAAGCGTTTCTCCGCTGAATGGCTTTGCTCTCTTGAAATACCGTATAAATTGAGCTTAAGAATAACTCCACTAAATGTCATTCAGTAAGCTTCAAATCCAATTTATTCGCCGTGGGTGGGTAAACCCTATATTATCTTCGAAATAGTGGTAAGCATTGGGGTGATCGAAAAGCTTTTCTCGTCGGTTGCAAACGATTTTATTAAATGTCATTTGTCAGTAGGGGTCGCAGTGTGGATTGCATTTTTTTTTTGCGATTTGTTAGATATTCATTCTGGCTTTTATTAGGAGTGCGGTGGCATCGCTGAACGTAGTCCGAAACCTAATCTAGATGTTTGTGTGTGTGTGTCGTCTGTTTAACGGAAAATAGAAAAATTGGGCAGAGGCGAAATTTGCTACAGGGGTACTTCAATTCGCAGTACGATGTACCTTGGCGAGATTGTTTTGATTGTGAATTGGTTTAACAGTTATTAACTTTTAAAAACTACTAACATTTCTGCCTGGTTCTAGTTTTTCACATAATGTATCTGCAATTAAAATTTTACAGCGGAAAGCGCATTCGTTCTTGATTTATCATGTCCACACACATATACACAAACATTTAACTAACTTGTAAGAGTTAAAACACGAATGAGTGCCTGTTCATTAATATCTTATCTATAAAAGACACCGAAACTTTATACAGTAAAACCTCTCTAAGACGACCGACCAGCCTACGTTCT
Organism: Amaurobius ferox; assembly: GCA_951213105.1. NCBI lineage: Eukaryota > Metazoa > Arthropoda > Arachnida > Araneae > Amaurobiidae > Amaurobius > Amaurobius ferox. The sequence goes on from CATNUR010000245.1 coordinate 70,071, forward strand.
TGAAAAAGCTGTCGCCCAGATGGGTGATGGAGGTCAATAGAGAAAGGGGAGGGGGGTGTATAAACATGAAATTAAAAAAAAAAGCAATTGACATTAACATACATAAATTGATATGACATACATGTAATACAAATGACATAAAGTTTGTGTTACATCAGCAAATAAAATATAAAAAATACGATTTGGTAATTTGATACTTAAATGGCAAGCTATGGAATTTAAAACTTCTTTGAAAAAGGAATAAATAGTAGTTTGTTTGGATGTTACAATTTTTTTTTCTATTAAATTTATTTCTCCTAAATAAATTTAGATTTCAGAAAATAAATGATTTTACCGCCTTAAAACTGATAATAAATGAAGTTTCCATCAATCTACATTTCCTTGGAGTGTGTTCTGAGACGAGAGGGAATTTTTTTTTTTTTTTTCTGTGGGAGTTCCAATGATGGTTCTTCATTAGAATCAGATTGGGAGCTCAAAAGGTCAAAAAGGAAACGTTCTAAACCTTAAATTTCATTTTAAATAAGCAGGAAGCCTAGAATTCTCCCCCCCCCCCTTTCATTCACCAAAAATGGGGTCGTTTTGGAAGGGAGAATAATCAGATGATCTTTGAATGGGGGTAAATTTAGCACTAAGTCTATGGGAGAAAATCCGTTTCAAGAAAAAGTGGTTGTTACGGGAGGTGATCTCTTCTTCTTTGGCCCAGACCGCTCGACCTACCTGAAGGTGTAAAGTATCTGTTTAGACATCAGTGAAGAGCCACTCAATTTAGGCCGGAACCCAGCAGGAGCGGGGGGCATCCACATGGACCGTCCCCTCCTTCCCCTACTACCAACCTCTCGGAAGGACTTACGGATCCACATATTTGACGTGGCCGTACTCCGCATGACCACGGCGACAGTTTCGGACAGAGCAGGGATTCGAACTTGGGTTGTCCGAGTTCCAATTCTCGAGCGTTAACAACTGGGCTGTCCAGTGTTTCTTTCAGAACTTTTTGGCCGGGGGGGGGGGGGGGGGGGGGGGGGGGGGAGAATAAAATTTTAGGGGGGGGGGGGCAAGTTTTCTATTTACCGTATATAAATATATCTAAATGCTGTGTCACATAAATAGAAACTAGGTTAATATAAAATGTCTCCAGGGAGGGGCTATGCCTGAAAGAAACACCGGGGCTGTCACACCCGAGATGGTCGCTTAATGGGGGTAGTTTCTTAGAGAGGTTTTACTGTATATTAAAAGAAAACGCAAATGTTAAATAGTCGACGTTATATACAAGACCGCCAATAAGAAATCCATCTGAGCATGATTTTTATCTCCCCGTTGAAAAGTTCTCTTATTCATCGGTTTTTCAGTTTCATTTGATAACCGCCCCGATTTTCATCGGATTTTCGGAGCACTCGATTCAAAGCATTTTACTTATTTCAAAGCCCATCAGTGGGGCAGACGCGGAGAGGATGAGATATTCCCGATTATTATTTAATCGATTTTCTCTCTCGGCGGGAAAACCTCGTTATTTTAGAACAATGGAGAAATGTTGCTGAAATGGTTCTGGCATATTCTATGTCAATTTTGCTCAAATATACAATCATATAAAAATAGAACGATAAAGAATGTAAAATTTTTTGTTTTCTCTGTTTTGGTTCCATAGAATATTTACTTTCTCGTGCTTCTTGTGTATCAAAGAAAGTATCGTTTTCCCCAAAAATTTTCGAACTTCAGATTTTGACGAGTAGCACGTTTTAGGAACTTTTGAACTCGTTTCGAAGACTTTTGAGAAAGATATCAGTTTGTTTGTGTGAGGACGATAGCGAACGCACCAATATCAAAATTTATGTAAAAAAACAAGAACAGATAGAACTTATATTTCTCAGTGAATAGCTTGAGTATGATATACAAAAAGAAAATCTGATGTGGGCAGCACATGGCTTTCCTTATATAATGCTATGAATTTGCTACTTTTACAGTAAAAAAAAAAAAAGGTTATTCTTATAGTAGATACTTATATTCTTTCCAAGATATTGAATTTTCATCAATTAGTGGTCATTTTCATTGATTTAACGTCATTTTTATTAATTTGGCGAGATTTTCGTTAATTTGGTAACATTTAAAAAGTCGCCAAGTTGGCTACATTCCGCCACATTCGTCGCCAAAGTTTCGCCAAGCATTGTGGATGCAGAAATAGTTTATTCTTATACTAGATAAACGACTAATGGCGTCAAATTAGAATGCCATTACTCAAAGTGTCTTCTCTCGTGAATGGAACGAGCTAGATTTGCGAGAATGATGATAATAAATTTATCTCATAATATTACATATGAGAAGTGACTAGATTTCACAACAGTTAATACTTTTTATGAATTTTATGTGATTTTTTGATAAATTTATTTGAAATATATGCAATATCTCGAGAACGGCCAATCGCGCCAAGCGTCATGGACGGAGAAATAAGTTATTCTTATAGCAGATAAAAGACTATTGGCCTTCAAATACAAAAGTATTACTCAAAGTACTTTTTCTCGTGAATGGAGCGAGTTAGATCCACGAGAATGATATCACCAAATTTATGGCATGATATTACATATGAAAAGTAAACATGTTTTTCAACAGTTAATATTTATTTTTTATTTATGGGATTTTTTGATAAATTTATTTGGAAAATGACAATATCTCGGGAACGGTTCGTGCTAGCGTTCTGAAGTTTATGTCAATCGTTTTCTAAGGAAAAATTACACAAGAAATATTTATTTGCGTAACTTTATTAAAGGTTTTGATTTTTTGATGATTTTTTCAAAATTTCACTCGAAAATTTAGAGGGGTTTTGAACATTCGATTGTGTTTAAAATTAATAGGCTTCCAGTATTCATGGATTGTAATTTTTGTAATAAATTTCATTTGAATCGCTCCATTCGTTCGTGAGATATCGTCTACACTGACACACACACACACACATACAGACATCACCTCAAAAATGTTCGATTCGTGATCTGGGATGTTTGAAACGTGCTCTCCCGTCGAAAACTCGAATTCGAGAATTTTCTACCCCCGTCACAATATTTTCCTTATAACATTATTGCATATAAAGAAAGTACTATACATTTTTTTTCTCGTTCTGATAATAAATGTAATGCAGGTAGAAAAAACACACACAATAGAATATGATGATATGAGGACGTTCAGTGGAGACTCATACTCTGGTCCTTTTTCAAAAAGCAACCAAATATTTATCCTACTTTCTCTAAAGTGGTATGTTATACGAAATGAGTGAATGTTATACGAAAAAGTGCATACTTAAATAAAATTAAGTATGTGGAATGTAAGTGTCCACTCGACTTTCTCATACATTCATATTCCATATATTCAAGTATATTTGTATCACAAAGTATAGAAGTGAAATTTTCTTATGAGTTTTACTTTAAAAGTTGTTCTTTTAACTATTTTCGTAATTGAAAATATAAGTAACTGGTCAGCCAAACCGAACTATTGAATGCAATTTATCCCTAACTGAATGGGCACCATTATTTAGAAATTATCCTGAGCCGTTCTCGATATATTAGAATTTTTATGTAGGTAAATCGAGTAAATCGAATAAAATTTGGTACGAATTTTTCAATCATTGCACTTCAGAATCTTATTTATTATCAAACCAGGAACTCAAACCAGGAAAATACCTTCAAGTTTTCAAACAGATTCGAAATTAGAAAATAAATTATAAAAACAAAATTATGTTAAAATATGTTGTACAAATACCCAATTTACACTATCCGACATAGAAAACGCACCACCGTGAAGCTTTGGCCGTATAATTATGCAAATTGCGAGACAAACGCAGGTGGCCAATGGATGCAAATGATCTGAAATGCAAGTAGGTTACGAGATTTGAGCGCGGGATAAAAGAGCTGGAAACGGCAGATGTGCTAACAGTTGTTACTGTCTGTCGCCTACGGAAACCCTTATTCCGAGCTGCTTTTCATTTCAGAAGATACGTGTTGTTGAAGAGGTGCTTGGCCGATGAGGCCGAAATCCGTTTCAGCATTTGGACGACCGTGCGAGGAGATTCATATTAGGCCTACGTACAGCTGGGCGGTCGTACCGGCGTATCGCCGCTGAAACACGCGTAGATGCGTCCACTGTGCAAAGGATTTGGAGAAGATGGATTGCAGAAGGGCATGTGAATCGTCGCAGTGGTACAGGTCCATCCAGACGTATGTCAGCACGCGATGATCGACGCAATCGAAGGCATGCGGTCCCACAAACGACAACTGTCGACATTCTGCAGAATTTGCAGGGTACATTGAATGTTTCAATACCAGCGAGAACACTTTCTCGGCGATTGGCCGGAAGCGGCTGGTACTCAAACTGTTCTTTACGAAGACTGCCATTGACGACAAGACACCGACGTGAGAGATTGCAATAGTGTCGGGCCCGAGCCTCTTGAACGACGGAATGGGACAGGGTAGTGTTTAGCGATGAGTCTGGGTTCTGTTTGTCGAATAACAGTCGCCATGTGAGTCTGGAGGCGACGTGGAAACAGATCAAATCTCTCTGTTACTCTCTTTCCTGTATTTTTCTCCCTTTTTTCCTTTGACCTGTCTTATGACTAGGAGGTGAAAGCACAAAATGCCTTTGTGTAAGGTACTCCTTTGCCTTCATTTTGCTTGGCTTGGCAGATCAAATCCTGCTGCGACTGTTGAACGCTATACTGCTCGACAACGAGGTATCATTGTTTGGGGATGCCATCGGTTTCGATAGCCGGTCACCTCTGGTTCGTATCAGAGGCACAACGACGACACGACGATATGTGGATGAGGTGCTGCGGCCGCTTACACTGCCTCTCCAGTAAGATAAAGCGCGACCGCACAAAGCAACCCTCAGCAGACAAGCCTTACGAGGTATCCAGGTGTTGTCTTCAGATTTCTTATCCATCGAGCATGTATGGGACGTGATTGGGCGTCGTTTGACTGCCGTGCATCTGCCACAAACAGAGGACGACCTGGAGGATGGTTGAAGGCATATGGTCATCCATCTCTCGGGAAACTATCCTCAGCCGCGGACTCTGACTCACATCTCCAAGCAACTCAACTAGTGTCAGAAATCAGGATATCTCACCTCACTGACTGAAGTCTAAAGCATTCGCTAGGAACTTCATGCATGAAACGACCAAACAGTAAGGAAACTATCCGCACGCTTATTGCATGTGTTTCTCGAAGGGTTGCTGCTTGTATCGCCGCAAGAGGTGGTCCTGCTGCCTACTGATCACCCTGTCTATGCTATTACTGCATTGCATTATCCTTCTGGAATTAACATCACTTATTTATATATGCAATTTGTTATACGCATTTAGAAATCAATGAGATATCATACAGAACGATAACCTTCGCAGTTCTTGAGGTACTGCCCGGGTTTTGTGTTTAAATCCAAAATGGAGGAAATATTGAAAAATTTAAACATTTTCACTATTACCAAATGATTTTGTAAGCATGGGCGTATTGCCCCCCTGGAAAACTGTTAATTTAATTAGAAGCCATTCCTTACAGAACATTTTAATAACATTACACGTGAACTTTAATAAAAAAGATTGAGGTTTGAACACAATTTTCTTACAACTTTCGTTTTTTTTTCTTACAGTTAAGAAAAAAAACGAAAATTTGGTCTTTTACTTCTCCTCCCCAAAAGGGCAAAAATGTAATAATTTTCTCTTAGTCTCGATACGTCCGATTTTTTGTTATCCCACACGAATATTTTTGTTCTTTATTTTTCTACACCCCATTTTATTACTCTCGGTCTCGCACGCATTTTCTTTTCGTAATTAACCTGAAGTGTCCGCGATATTTTTCCTGTGCTTAGGTTTATCTCCAAATAAATTTTCCAATTTTTTTTTGTCCATTAAATCCCAAAACGAAGATTAAAAGAATTTTTCTTCTTCCATTCGTCTCCAGTGGCTGAGAAAAAAAAATGTTTTTCTTAGTCTCGAAGACCAATGTTTTGATATCCCACGCGATTTGATATTTTTTTATTATTTCTTTCATTTTTAAACTCTCACATTCTCTCACCCCCTTCTTTTTCTAATCGATGTGAAGCGTATCTGTGTCTTTTTCATGTTTAGGTTGGGATTCTTAAAAACTGGTTCAGCATTTTTCGTTTATTACTTCTTGAAAATGAAAATTAAAAGTATATACAGCCCTCACCCCCCAGTGCAATCAAAAATAAAAATTTATTTTTTTCGACGCTTTTATAAACCTTTTTCTTTAATATTTTACTATATTTCTTTTTTTTTTTCCAACGATTTTTTTTTTATCTCTCCTCTTCCCCCGCCCCCCCCCCCCCCCCATCCCAAAATTTAAATGTATTGTATTTTTATCAGTTTTTTGTTATTGGACTATTGGAACTCTAAATCTTCATTTGCATGCCAATTTTCAAGGTTCAATGAACAGGTTAGATTTCAAATAGGGGTGTAGAAACTAATACAAGCATCTGTAAACAGAATTCCTGTTTTAACTTTGAAACTCTAAAAATGAAAGACTAATAGTAAGCTCCAAATTTTAATGCAATCGATTTTAGCACCCTCTCCCTGGAAAAAATCCTGCATACGCCTATGTTTGTAAGTACTTTGAACCAAAAATAAAATGGCACTATTTTTCAGCAGTTACCAGAAGTTATTCTCGATATATTGGAAAATTTTACTTCACACAAGGAGCGCAATATCTTAAATTTATAAATCCGTAGAGAAAACTAAATGCCGGATACATTATATTCCTTTTATAAGAATTCTATAGTTTCAGAAACAAGACAGATCCTAACATATCCCACAAGATCTCCTTTCTAATCCAGATCCCCCTTCCCAGTATTCCCCCCTCCCCCAAGTTTGTAATACGGTCAAACATTTTGAAAACTGAAAAATTCGAAAAACTCACACGTTACAGAATAAGTGCGCTATTTTTAGAATTTTTCTTCTCCCTTGCACGCAGAGCTCCGGTACCAGAAGAGATTTCTATTAAATTCGATTTCGTGACCTCAACAATACTGTAACACGTAATTTCTATTTCGGAGAAAGAAAAAAACAGGCATGCGCCTAATACCCGCGAACGATGTATGTGAATTATCTCTGTAGAATTTAATTCTTTTGAAATAAAGAAAATAAAATACAACTGTATCATACCTTCATATAAAGAAAAAAGTTTTAACACAAAATGAAGGGTAAAGGGTACAAGCGCAAACAATTAGTCTTAAACCAAATTTCGTGGTAACGGATTTCAGAAGCTCTTTCTAAAAAAAAAAAAACTGATCTGCAATATTGAAGTAAGCTGTAATAAAATGCCGATATGACTAGATAGCCCCCGTGATATAATATCATGCTTAAAATGCCCGTAAAAAGTTATGTAAAAAAACTGCCTCCATCCGCCAGTATGTAGCCCCTGGACCTCCCCTTATCAATATTATAGATTATTATACGCCCCCTAAAGAAATGTAATTAGTGTAACACCCTTTCAACAGTACGCAATTATTTAAGGACCCCCCCCCCTTCCTAAAACTGCCTTAACAAATTGCAAATGTTTGACGAACAAAAAATTTAATTTTCAATCAAGCATATTAAATTAATTCCTACAAAGCGAAAGGGATTATAGAAGAGATTAAATTAAATTTTTAGAGGTTGAATTATCGCAAACTTCGCGACTTCTCGCAAAAAATCATCGTCGCCAAGTTCGCTAAATATGACGCTACAGTCACCAAATAGCTTCGTCATACTCACCAAATATGCCACCAGGCGCCACAGGTAGACCGAAAAACAGATATATTGTTTTCTCTAATGTATACAAATTGCATTCAGTACAATAACTAAAGCCCGGAAGTTCAGGCAAAATGCCATATTTGCTTATGTTTATATTATCTAGGAAAACGTCGTTTTGGGATTTCTTCTACCATAAATGCCTATTTTGGAATGTCTTCTATTTTTTCTGCCTTTTAAAGTACATCGGTTTATTTTTCCAGATTTTCCACTGCTTCAGAAACCAATTGCTATGAGATGGGGGAACAAGGATATTAGTAATTATTTATTAAATTGTCAATAGGTTTTCGAACGAACAAGCTGCATCTGTTAAAAATACCAAACTAGTGCTCGGCAGTTCCAAAGTACAGAATGAACTAACTTTTATTTCATCACATTTAAAAAAAAATCCCAGTCGATTAAATTGCTTGGAAAAAAAAAATTCCATTGTTGGAATCATTGCAAATTGAAACCGATGTTGTTGCTGAGACCAAGACCGTCCGACCTACCAGAAAGGTGTTGTTGAGACCCAGACCGTCCGACATACCAGAAAGGTGTAAGGTAACAGTTTGGACAGCCGGGATACCAGAAAGGTGTAAAGTAACTGTTTGGACGGCCGGGAAGTGCCACCCAATTTAGACCGGAACCCAGTGGGGGAGGCATCCACAGGGACCGTACCCTCCTTCCCCTACCACCAATCTCTCGGAAGGACTTACGGACCCACATGTTTAACGTGATCGTACTCCGCATGAACACGGCGGCAGTTGTGACAGCGTGCAAATCCAGCGCGCAAACCACCGGGCTACCGCGCCCGAAATGTGCCAACAGCACGCGGTGTTCCCAGGTGGTCACCCACCCAAGTACTAACCGCGCCCGATGCTGCTTGACTTCGGTGATCTAACGAGAACCGGTGTTTTCAGCACGGTTGGGCCGTTGGCATGAAACCGATGTTGTGAAAATACTTTAATTATATTTTTGGTACAACAGGTGGTGATATATCATCAGGAAGAAATGTGGAAAAATTTTCAGCAAATCAAGATTTCGAGCATATTAAGAGCACAGAAAAAGTTGCCGGCGGTGATGGTTCTGTTGAACTCTCAATAATTCCTGTCATGGCAGGCTGCTTTAGGTATACCCTCATAATTTCAGTTGAAGTGGGAAAAACCATTTTAACTTGTATTTAAGATAATATTAACAGATAGACATATAAATATATTTAAATATATATATACAAGGTAGGATCAAAAAATTCGGAGACTGTGCTGATATCTCCAATTCTGATTGGAGGAGAAGGAACTATTTTACCGTGGCGTAGAGGCACATGTGACACGAGATGTGAAAATGAAGAAGCAGGTCCGCAGTGCAAGGTTTTTCTAGACAACGCGTGTCAATGAACTGTAGTCGTTCGCGTTCGTCGAAAACGGAAATGGTGTTTGAAGAACAACGTGCGAATATCAAATTCTGCCAGTGAACAGTACTTTTCCATATTAAAATAATTGGATTGTATACAAATTAAAAAAACACACAATTGTATAGAGTCTCACAGACTAAATTGGAACAGATGGAAACCTAGCATAAAACTGCCTGACTAACGTTAACTAGTACATATTACAGTGAAGAGAGAGAAAAAATAGAATACATATTAGGAAGAGCCCCAAATGGGTAAGTCACCAACATAACTTGCTGTCGTCGGTTTCGCACCCTTTGGTTTCTCATCTCACAGCGGAACCGATTGTCAAAAGAGCTCTTTACTCGCTCGTGTCGGAGTCAATTCTCCTTATCCCCTTTTTTAAATTTCTAAAACCGTCTCTCTCTCCAAGATTTTAAAACACGGCTCTGAGACGCTAAAAACCCTCTCATTGGTTTCTGGAGCGTAACCCCTTGACCCAAAAGCAACATCATTGGCTTTTGAGACCCCCCTCAGGCCAAAACACCTTTTTCAAGACCCAGCGAACCGATATCCTTTCGGCCGCTAATTCAAAAGGCCCGACAACCCTATGATCCCGTCCGACTCGGACAAAGTTGCATATTTCGGTAAAATGCGATCTCCAAAGAAAATCCGCACATCCTGTTTTTGAGTGCAGCTGGTATCCATGGCTGCCCCCCCCCCCCTAAATAAAATCATTAACTCTAGATCGCACCCCCGAAATATTGGATCATGGGTTTACCATGTGACAAGAAACATTGCTAAGGAAAGAGAGGGGAAAGAGAAGGGAGGGAAGAGAAGGGTTGAAAGGGAATATATCGCATTGGCAACAATATTTTTTGAGAGGGGGGGGGGAGACGAATGGAGGGGGAGAAATAGTCTCTGGTACAAAGGGAACATATCGTATTCGATACAATATTATAAAAAGTAGGGAATAGAAAAAGGAATATCATGTGTGCTGTGGTAAAGAACAAAAATAAAACGATTGTTTTAAAATGTCTGAAAATATTATTATTTAGGAATGCTAAATGCATTTTAAGGAGATTATTTTTTCTCCTTAAAATGCAAACACAAAGGGAATATATATCGCATTCGCTACAATATTATAGAAAGTAGAAAATAGAAAAAGGAATATTATGTGTGGTGTGGTAAAGAACACAAATAAAACAATTGTTTTAAAATGTCTGAAAATATTATTATTTAGGAATGCTAAATGTATTTTAAGGAGATTATTTTTTCTTCATATTTTCTGTACATTTTTTCTATTTATGAACAAGACGTTTGAAATCCATATTGATGGCTTTAAAACAAAGAAAATAGAGAAATGTTTTCAGTTTATAAAAAGCCCACTGTCACCTGTGCCTGCCTGGTAGGGATGCAGGTCATTCAATCGCAAAGGGAAGGAGGGCGCACAGTTCCATCTTCCCCCCCACCTTGGTGTCTGCTGTGCGACTAGACTAGTAATACTCTAGTCTCAAATATAGTAAATTGCCCAGCAACGCAATTAAATTCAATGTGTTTGTTAATTTTTATTATTATTTTCTCGATTTGAATAGTAAATAAATGGATGTAAAATATATCTTATAAATGAACGGTTTAATTTTCCTTTTAATTATATTAATTGCGGACTGCGTACATCACTTACATTTAATTAGTTTATTTAATTTCTTTCTACCTTTGCATCATTGTGAGATGCCAGTTATGCAATGGATTGATTTCCAATAAAGTCAGATATATAACAACAATCGTTTAAATACAATAGAGAATGAGAGTTTGAAAAATACTTACCAAAATAAAAAGGATGACTTGAAATTTAAAATATCTATAATTTCTGAAATCTTCTATCCCAAGGCAGTAATAAAACCCATTTAAAAAACATAATACCGTTCATTTATAAAATGTATTTTTATATCCATTTCTTTATTATTTATATTGTATACGTTTGATAAAAATCGTCTGCCATACAAACATATTCCATTAAATTATGCTGCTAAGCAATATGATACGATTTCCTTCAAATAAAATTTCTGAAAATGCCCATGGAAGGTTTAATTTTGCACTATTTATAACCCCTGATCCTAGAAACTCTAAACACAGACTTGGTTGCTCACAGTACAGAGAATAACCTTAACTATTGAGATAGAAAAAAAAAATCCATCAAAACTGTGAATTTGTACACGGAATAGACATACAAACAGACAATGGTGGTAAAAGTAAGGAGTTAAAACTCCATATTATGAAAACGTCAATATTGTTTGAGTCAATCATTCAGGTATGGTACTGAGATAAGATAAGTGGTCCTGCATTATATGTATTTCTATGGCGAAAAGCTTGAAATATTTATTTAAACCGTCCATTTTGTAAAAATAAATTATTTGCGCAATGCAAATTAGAACTGAAGCAATGAAGAACCTACGTTTTCAAAATTATTTAACCTTTCTATTTATTTTTATCTCCCTATATTCTGTATTCTATCCTACAACTATGAAAAAATACTATTTAATTATACCCATAATTAGGGAATCTTTAATTTTAAAATAATAATCAAAAATACATATACTAAATATTACGCCTTGCTGCTGTGTCAACTAACAATAGCGACTACTTTACTAACACTAGCAAGCTATAGATATAATTCTCAAACCATTATGGCATTTTCAAGCGTCTATGGGTAACATAGGAGTTTTATCTGCTCCTTTCTAACTCCATGCTTTTAATATACAGGGTGTCCCAAAAAGATTGAAACACGCTTAAATTCTTTACCTGTTGGAGATAAGTGGGCAATGTAAATTGCAAAAAATGTTGAAAGTAAGGTAGGAAATAAGACTAAGTTAATGAAATAGTCCTCCCATTCATTTTCAAAAAGTTGCACTTTTTAAATTTTTAACCCCCTTAGACAAATTGGGTCGATCAGAAATTTTTTATTTTTAATGTAACAAGATTATTAAAAAAATCAGCATATCTGTATCTTTAAATTGAGCGAGTTATATTTAATTGAAAATTGAACATTGTGAATGGGGACCATATATCAAATTAGAAATGTAAACTTGTGACATATCACACAAAATATAAAACTGGATGATACATAGGATACCTTTTGGCGAATTCCGCGTAGGCTCACGATGCAATCACGGATTCTTAAGTACTTTTCACATTGAGACATGTTTTTCACATTGAGACATGTTTTTCACATTGAGACATGTCGTTTTTTATTTGAAACAATTAAAATAAATAAGTAAACAAATGCAAGTAAGTATTTGATTTTGAAATTTAACATAATTTTTCAAAACGAAGAATAGAACTCACAGACGATTTTTTCTTTCCTTTAACTCTAATTTAGCCGTTTCAAATGTTTAAAGTAAAATAATTTAAAAAAAACTGAAGAATGAAATGCAGACGATTTATTTTTTAATTTACGTATTTATTCCCAGCATTATTTCTATTCAATACAACTAAACTTTTTTTTAATATTATACCAACATAAAGAAGATTAGAAATCATTCAGTGAATCGTCAGCATGCTTAGTTCTGAATTGACGAATTAAGAACACGTAGCTAGTTATGCACAATGGTATTTTTAACAAATAACGAGCTTTTCGAATTAACAATGATTTATGCCCTGTGTAATAAAAATACTGCAGAAACTGCTCGGGATTTTGGACGGCGATATCCAAACTAACCTGAAATTTAACGTACTTTTGTTTATCGGATGATGAGGAGATTAAGAACTACCCGTTCATTTCATCTAAGATTCATTTCATCTATTAATGTATGCATATTTTAATTATGTGTCCCAATCGCGGAGTGAGTATCACTGCTTTATATGATCTCTGTCTGTGTAATGCTTTATTTAAATGCATTTGTGATAAAATTTTTTGACACACATTAACGTATTTTTAACCTAAACAATTTCCATCGTCAATTTGTTTATGATCCCTATTTTCACTGATGAAAAAGCCTTTCACGTGGTACGGAATAGTGGCATAAGTCAGATTTTTTCCTTTATCATAATTCAGTTGATTTTAAAGATACAGATATGTTTTTTTTTTTAATGATATTGTTGCATTAAAAATAAAAATTTTCTGATTTACCAAATTTGTTTAAGGGGGGTCGTATAAAAATTTAAAAAGTGTAACTTTTTGAAAATGCATGGGAGGACTATTTTATTAACGTAGTCTTATTTCCTACCTTACTTTCAACATTTTTGCAATTTACATTGTCCACTTCTCTAACAGGTAAAGAATTAAAACGCGTTACAATCTTTTTGGGACACCCTGTATATTTAGATGATAATTAATAAGGTAGTGTTCCAGATATTATTAATACATTAAAAACCAATATACACATTCAGTATTGTATCCAATTTTCATTTCACATTGGAAGAAATATGTGACTTCATTTAAAGAGGACTAAATTTGTATAATATATTTGAAACCAGAAAGGAGGAGATAAAACTCCTATGGATGAAACGCTTGAAAATGCCATAATGCTTTGAGAATTATATCATGATGTCGCTAGTGTTACTAAAGAAGCTGATATTGTTAGCTGACACAACAGAAAGGCGTAGTATTTAGTGTATGTATTTTTGATTATTTTTAAACCAAGGGTTCCTTAATTATGAATATAATTAACCAGTATTTTTTCATAGTTGTACGATAGAATACATAATATAGGAAGATAAAAATAAATTGAAAGGTAAAATCATTTTGAATACGTAGGAATATTCCTTATTGTTTCAGTTTTACTTTGTATTGAGCTAATAATTTATTTTTACAAAATTGACAACATAAATAAATATTTTAGACCTTTCGTTATAGAAATGCATACAATGCAGGACTACTTATCTTATCCCAGCGCCACCTGAATTATTGTCTCAGACGATATTGGCGTTTTCTTAATATGAAGTTGTAAATTCTTACTCTTACCTCCATGTTTGAAACATATTCCTTTTTATAACTCAATGTACAGTTTTATGAAATAAGAATTAAAACTTACTCAATAAATCTGGATAAAGGTACATGGGAAGTACTTACCTAAAAAAGAGAAAAATATATTTCAATATTATGAACTTATACAACATTTTCACACAGTATGCTTTTATGCTACTGCTGCAGCGGTATTTACAACATTTGATTTACGTTTTCAAAAACGACAGCAATATCACATTGCAATCAAATGGTTTATCGTATAGAGCCAAAATTTGTTCTAAATCTTGGCTTAAAAGAAGGAATACAGAAATTAAACATTTATGTTTGTAAAATTCATTGCTAATATATATGCAAACTAGAAAGATAAGCTCGTCATAATACGAGACAAAAGATTTCCTCCCATCCACTTCGCGCATGCGTCATACAGCCCTCCCATTCAATATTATTACTTTTTATATGACTCCCTACCAAAACACACACACACATTATACCATCCGCTAACATAACGCAATTTAATCTACGCTCCTTAAGACCCCCCCCCCCCCCGCCCCCCTAAGAACGGTAATTACTGGTATACCATGGAGGTAAAAGGGACTAACTCTCTCTTAACTTTATGGGTCATACAATTCAGATCAAAATAATCCATCTATAAAAATCAATTTCGCATTACTTTCATTGTTTAATACATAAATTTTAAGATAAAAGAGGAAGCAAGTCTCTCTAACTCCATGGATTAAATATTCAAATTCTAAGTTTTTAAATGGGGAAGATCTCAGTATTCAGCCGAATCATGGAGGCTAAAGAGATGGTCTTATCTTTAACTCCATGAGCTCACTACAGTTTTCCGTTTAGTTTCTTCAGGCATGAAAATCTTATGACAATGCAATTGCCTCATGTTGTGGCAACGTCTTTGACCTGATATATAAACCCTTTATATATCCTCGACTAGAAGGTATGCCAGTCATATGACGGAATTCAAAATTTGCAAAATATTATCTCCTATTTGGCGCTCTTTTTATCAATTTGGCAACATCCAGCCAAATTCTTAGCCAAACGGCACGGACGGACGAACAGATAAATGGCTTTTTCTTATAGTAGATTCTTATATTCTTCCCAAGATATTGAATTTTCATCGATTTCGTGACATTTTCGTTAATTTTTGTGATATTTTGCTCAATTTTGAAACATTTAAAAAAACTCGCCAAAATTGTCGCCAAGTGAGACAGTTGGACTGACAGACAAATGCTGCCGAAATATCATTACAATACTATCCCCTTTCAAAACACAATTAATTTATTGATCTGATAACATTGTTGTTAATTTGGTGATATTTTAATCAATTTAGCAACAATTTAAAATTTCGCCAAATTTGTCGCCAAGAG